>UZAF01017159.1:28039-53330 GCA_900617895.1 Haemonchus placei | reverse complement strand
TTTCTTCAAAGCAACAGCAGTCCCGTTCGTAGGAGGTGCTGTCTGAAAAAAGGCTCGTTTAGAGAAGTTTTAAACGCCCCAAAGTTAATGGTGGATCCCTGAGGGATGGTGTTTCATTTCACTTCACTACAGAACAAAGCAAATTATTCAGAAGGACTCGAAAATGAGAGGAGACGGAGGGAACACTCGACGTCAATCATGGCCTTCTTCATTCCATTCGAAGTCGTCTGTTCGTTTAACTCTCTAGGAAACCTCACAGAGAATCCTGCTTTGTGTACTTTGCCGCTCTGCAATTTCGCACAAATCCGTTGCTAGAGTCACCAGTATGAGACGGTGTCTTTTACGATCCCCTCTCAGCTACTACAAGGAAACCAAGAAGTGCAACAGATCAGAGTAGAATATAAAGCACACAGAATAAAATCGACTAGAAAAAAATTAAGATACCAACCCACCAAGTGCTTGGATTTAATCAGGCGACCGGCACTTGCTCGCCATAACCGACGGAATCTCGAGGACTTTGCCTTAGCATTGGTTCCGTTCTGAAGTTTTCACTTGGAAACCTTTTCAAAGATTTTTATGATCACACTAGAGATCACGTCCTTCTGGATTTTTATGAACATAAGAAGAAATAGTTTTGTTACAATGTCGTGTAGGACTACACATCGAAATTAAAACAAGCATGATCTAAATTTATGGCCATGGCTGAAGAAAACTTTGTGGCTCTCTTTGGAACTTGTCTATTGGGTTACCAACGATATGTTCAGTAGCAGCTTCCCCTGGCATAACCCACCCATGCCCTCAGTGAAGTAGCGTACCTGCAAAAGTGAGATTATTCAAGAAGGCTAATTGCTTGTGGAAGATGAATGGGACGACTCTTTCTCTTTTGGATAGCAGTTCTTGATATCTAACCCTAACGAATGAAAAAGTGAGGGGAAATCGGCAGCACACGAGAGGTGAGAAAACCATGAGCAGGCCAGACAGATGTAATCACCCGTACCCACGAAAGTCAATGAGAGCGGCCAGGCACACTTGTCTTCTACTGTTGGGGAACAAAGCCTACTTGTTTTGTTCTACCCGATCAGTGGCCTCAATTTCAACACCGAACCGGGACATTTTCGTTCTCAGTAAAGCTCTTGTAACTCTTTATAACATTTCTCTAAATTTTCCACTAGTAACCAATAACTTGCCTCAATTTGTGCAATGCGTGCTTCCAAGTTGCGGAGTGTTGCTGATTCCACGTTACTGATCTCGTTGGTCAGATTTGAATCCAATTCGAGTTGCTTTATACGAGCTCTAAGATCGCCAAGTAGAGCTGCTTCCAGATTACTGTATACGACGGCTGCATTTGACGTCTTTTCAAGTTTTGCTATACGCTCTTCGAGGGCGAAGAGCACTTCTAACCCTACATCATTGTTGTCGTCAGCGAGTGACGATTTCGAATCCGTATGAAAAGTTGATCCTTCCACATTTGAAGGCGTTGCTGTCTTGGTAAGATTCTCCGTGGTGGGATCGCTTGGTGCTTCTTGGCTTTGCCGTCTATCAAAGTCTGGAGGCGTTTTTCTTTCAACGTGGCTAACACCACCCTCAGCGATTGAGTTTCTTTCCTAAACAAACTAATCAATACTGATTTTGAGCCACAATTATTGTATCGAAATTCTCTGTGTGTGTATGTGTGTATGTGTGTTAAATATTTCACATCGAGCAATTTTGAACGACAAGTAAAAGTTTAAATTTGTAAAGAAGCCAACCGGAGATGCAACATGAGGTGGTGCATTCGAAGGTAGGCGTGAATTCGAAGACGGGAGGGAGTTACTTAATTGGTTAGTAGTAAGCCTTGGTTGCCGACCACTAGAAATTTTGAAATGAATTAAATATTTTCAGAATCGAAAAAAATAAATGGAGACCTCGCCTACCTATAACTGACTACGCTCCGTACACCGAAAGTGATTTCGATTGTTTGCAGGTTCGAATTGATTTCAGAACGTGGAATGACGAATAAATGGCTAGGGTTTCGGGGATGAAATGTGACGAGAGCCTGGAAGATCACTTACTCATCGACAACAGCGTGAACGAATTGAAAAAATGAAATGGATTTGGATTTTTGCTATTTTTTTCTGTTTGAGTAGAGGGTCCTGACTCTCGAATCGTATCCTGTCCATAGTCTCTTCGAAGAAAAACTTTGAGAATATCCGTTAATTTTTGGAAGACGGGAATCGAACTGATACTTTATAGCAATTCATTAGGCTTTTGAAATAAAAAATGTTTATTGAAGAAAAGGGGCTTACTTCACGAATGGGCTCGTTACGCCCCTGCTCAGCATAGCCTCGGGCGGCGGAAAGGCCGATAGTGATGTATGCTTCACAGAACCATACACTTCCTTCGAAATCAGGGCTACACCATAAAACTATCTCCAGTGTTGACGGATGAAGTGAGGCTTCGGCTTCCCTGAATTAAATATTGGGATTCGATTTATATTCTGCTCTTCGGTCTCCTGGTCATATGTGAATTACTGTTCTTCTTTAACACAGTATCACACAGGCATGGTCACGGAATAGAATCCCAGATCGATATCCGCCCAAGGTAACCAAGCCCTATATTTCATCGAGGTCGATCAAATTGGAGGCAGACTTGAGTGGACAGAAAAAAGCTCCGACTTGTACATCGGCTAGCCATCGCAGGTTATTGTGTAGGCCAGATACGTATTCAACGTCCCTTACGATTCTGAAGGAATCCAAAGGAGGGGGCGCATCTGTCTCGAAATTGGTACGGAGGAAACTCAAACCCAAATTTTCTATTCAAGGAGAAAATGTAGTCAACAGATCCGATCTTTCTTCCGAGGTCATCCGCAGTGATTCAAGTCTTTTCGTGCTGATCAATCCCAATCTCGGAGGTGCTCCTGCATTCGACTCCCATGGTTTTGAACGCCTATGGGCCTACACAATGACTTGCGGTGGTCAATCAGTGTCCAAGCCAGTACTTTTACCCTCCCAGACAAATCTGTTACCAATTACTATAATTGACTCTGGAGAGAGCAAAGGCTTGATCGACCTGGGCAAGTATCGATTGAAGATTCGATCCCGAGCCATACGTGTGTGGTAGCGCGCCACTTACCACTACACCAGATCTGCCCTCGAAAACGGCATCAGTTCTCTATTAGAACCATTCAATGTAGCAGCATTCCGGCAGGAAAATTGACTATATTGGCATCGACCTTACGGCTTCAAAGCTTTTATCTTTCGAATAAGACAAACACAAAGTAAACAGACAGAAAATCCCTTACCAATTCATCCCGCACGAATTCTTCTTCATAACGGCGCTCTCACGAAAATTTAAAGATTCCATAGACAGCCACATATGTACAGTGGTCACCATATTTTAGGTTATCGGCGAAGTCGTTCTAAAAAAAATGAAAAGTCAACATAGCAACGTCTGAGTAAACTAATAAGCGCAATTCAGCACGATGCTATTGTGAAAGCGTCGAATGTGTACAAGATCGATTGAAACTTGCAAGCTACACTCACCAAGAACTAGCACTCAAAAAAAGGCGATGGAACACAAGGAGATGTAGTAGGGCTGGAATATGACAAGCAATACAGAGCAATACGCTCACTACGTCAAAAGGTGCTCATTTTGGAACTATGCAGATGATTCGAAGCAGCATTCAGGGATGGGGTGCGTTAGGAACGAAATGGTCGCGTCGCGGTGAGAGGGGCGTCGCGCGCGAAGGAATGTAGCATGATGCGGTGGTAGGTAAAAAATACAAGAACAAAAGTACTAATAGTAGAATTATGCATAAAATAATGATCGCATATCGATTGAGCTGTATGAAGAACGCTTGAGCTGTAATAACGGCAAATGAGTAGTCCGCGACAGCCGCGTGCGGCGAATCGATTACCCAAAATCGTTCCTAACGCCCGTCTCCCAGCATTCAGCTAAGGACTGTCAGAACAACAAATAATCTTCTGTCTGCTGTCTTCTAGTCGTTCATGGATGCTTTTCCTTTTCGTGAGAGCAGGAATGGAAGATTCTTATAGCAAATCTTCGAAGGTGGGTGCCAGTAGACTTGTGAATTTGGAGGTACCGAAACTAAATCGCTGCTCGAAGAAACACTAAAGGTGACCCTTTGGAGTTTCCCCATCTGGACAGCTCTTGCACCATTGCTTTTCTTTCGTCTCTGCTGGAACGATCCGTTGGTGAATGAACTCTCAGCTCAGCAAGTTAAGGAGGCCCGGGATGAGCTTACCAGCGAGTTTGAATCCGGGCATTGTATGAGTTGAGTGTTTGAGAACGGCAATGCTTTCAAATACAACAATGTCCCCTCTCACTGAATGGCTAGCCTTGGAAAATAAAAAAAGCCTATCGATCTGACAATTACGGTTATGTAGGAGACAACCCCACCAGGGGAACTGCTATGCAGATGCGTCTTCTTGGAGGAAAAACAATCGAAAATGTCTGTCATTCAACTCGCTTGCAAAGAATCTACACAACAAAGTAAACCAAAGAATAGCAATCGAGTCAGTTGACTCATCCCGACGCTCGAATTCCAAAAGAATCATCATGGTTGCGTGCAGTTATCAGTGAATGCTATACGTTTCTGAAAAGAACTCTGATAATGTCACCGAAGACTCAATGGCCTTATCTGAAGGTTATTGGACTTCAGAACAAAATGAAGGGTGGATGAAAGCATGTGAGGCAACGGAGAAAAAATTGAAGTAATGGGTGCTGGATGTAGGTTTATGATCCAAGAAAGCCTGTGAATCTTCCGGCGAACGGCTGTATTGAGGTCAGTAAGAGTTTCCTGTGAGAAAGAGGAAAAACAATGAATCTGAGTGAAGGGCTCAATAAAAGCTGTAATGGAATGAGGCTAAAACTGTGTAGTGTTTTTTACAGATCGCAATACGCCGGCTTCACGTCACTGGGCCTGGAATGTGGAGCTTCGCATGGAATAAGAAACTTCATTTAGGGAAGGTGTATTGGTATTGTCCGGAATATTCAATGCGAAATATTTACTTTTCGACGAGAGAAACAATGATAAATAGGGCAGAAATTTTTTCAGAAAAGCCAATATCATTTGTGGGATGCGCCACGCATTCCACTTGCATCCAGAATCGTAGAGCCATTTGAATGCGTATGTGGCCTCAAATGGGAGGGGCGAACTTCGAGTAAGTGCTTGTATCCTCTCAGAGGAGTCTAGTACCAGTTACCCGATTCTGAATGTATGGAAAGCTTTGTTAGTCTTGACAAGTATCCATATGGGATCCTAACACTGGACCATGATTGCAAAGTAATCAGAGGCTCGAAGAGATTCCGGAAATCGGGTAGATTAGTCTTAGATTTGAGTAAGAAAATGCTAACACAAGGCATACATTTGCCCGTAGCACTAGTGACGGGCGCTTTTTTTTGAATTTTAAATAGTATTGAATGAATATTCACTCCGTGAAAGTACGCACTACGCGCTACCTACGAGAAATGCACGATTGCAATTGTTCAGGGGAGGAACCAACGACACAGTTGCCTTATCTGCATATTTCAGTGAAATGGCAAGTACATTGGTCAAACTAGTGTTGTCTCACAATGCAAAATCTATCTACTCCAGAAAATCCTCTTTTCCATTCCGGTCTCACAAGAGGAACTGAGCCGATGAGCTCTTCCCCTTATCAAAATGCTGCTCAGCTAAAATTCTTTCCGTACCCGCTTAAAGACACCGTTCACGATAATTTTGGGTAATCCAGATTATGATGAAAAATGGAAGACAAGATCGAAACTAGTGCGACTGAGGTGAAGAAACTGCGTGCATCGGTGTTTCCAGATGGAAAGAANGGGCGTCCGGACGAGCTAAACAGTGTGTTTCACTGCGCGCGTGTGGGTCCTGGCGCGAATAACAGACAATGGTAAGCAAAAACTCACTCACTTATAAGCATAAATAAATCTTTTTCAGCCTCTAAGAGTAGGTAATTAAATAAGGGATCGCGGCAGCAAAAAGAAAAACAGGAAAAAAGAATGGGAGAAAAACATCGCCTCATCACTGGCGGTTAGCTGTTTGTGCGTGGGTCCTAGAGTATTCCTAAAGGAAAAACTCAGTAAACTTTTTTACGTGGACCGTGCCTTTAATATATGATGACCCTAAGTAATGTTTGTGAGATAAGAATCTCAGGAAAAGTGTCTTAGAGCTAACAAATAATAAAAGTGGTATCAAAATGAGGTGGTTTGGTAGCTGGTCCTTGAGGGTTTATGAGTCGCTCCAACTCAAACGCCAAACAGACTAGGACATGTGTGTCATAGGACTTCTATGATTTGCTTGGTGGTCGGCTGGTGGTCATAGTCTCAACTCAAGTAATAGTATGTGCATAATTTAGTTTAGTTTTCTGATTCACCGATGAGCCTCAGGTGACGACAAAACTAGTTTGGGTATGACTAACTGACTACCATCAGTGTGTTCCTTTATTGTAATGTTTCTTCGTTTCTTCATTGTTTATCTGAATAAATTTGATAAAAATTGTCTATGATTTTTTTTACGTCCGCTGTTTCAGTGCTACTCTCCCGTCCTCATACCTGACCCATTTGCTTCAAATTGCAGTCAAACACCTTAATTCCTTCCTTCATATTGCAGATTCCTCGTAATTTTTCCTCCTCCTTACTCCGATCCTATGGTTCCTACTCTGTCTCCTCTCCTAGTCACCTGAGACGTGCCTTTTTTCGTTTAGTCGTCTCGTCGGTCTGAGAGTGCTTAAGGGCACAGAACGCAATAATTTTAAAGTCCGTAATTTCAGAGGAATAACGGAAGTGATAATCGTCCAGATCACTTCAAAGATTAGCAAACATAGAGGTTAGCCTAGAATGTGACAACAAAAGCTGCATGGATAGGAAATTGTACAGTTTTTCAAGGGGAAGGGTCATTGCGTTCAGAATCTCGTCCGCTTTTGGGTGTGCACGTCAGCTAAGCCTGTCTTTGAGGCTTTATAAGCCCCTATCTAAACCGCTTTTTTAACTCGACGCGTCCCCCAAGCTATTCTAGGGGATCTTAGGTCCATCCTAAGGGGAATTTCTGGAATCATTTTTATCGTTAGCTGTGCATTTGATGGTAAAGTCACTGAAATTGCCTGTCGAACACATACAATTATTATTATTTTATTAGTATAAAATATATTTACAGTACAATCAACATAAAAATTAGTCCGCTAGTAAAAAACTGCTATTCAAGCAGCTAAAATAGCTACAAGCGATAAGGCAAATGATCCACGATGCACACAAACAAACTTGCATTGATATCTCATAAAAATTCATAGAAATAAAAAAAATCCTATTAGAATTACAATATTCAACAATACAGATAGTGCAATCCATTTTTAATTACAGTTAGTCTATACGGTTATTCACAGAGCTTCCCAACAGCCGCAGTCACTGGTTGTACTGAAAAAAGAAGACGTCTGAATGTACAATGGAATGGGTCAAAGGCAAGAAGTGAGAAACCCCCAGAGTCATGAGAAAAGAGGGCGAAGGTTTTGGTAAAGGTATCCTGTGGGAATATTCAACCTGACAGACTCACCTGCGGATTGCTCTGCTCCATCCCTCCACCTTGATACAAAGCAAGCGACATCTTTGCGTAGTTCAGAAAAGCATTACACCACGTAGATTGGTTTATTGGCCCGAAAGTGTGTGTAATCTGAAAAAGACGATATCATAATGGGTAAATGTGACTCCTTTCTCATGGACGAGACAGAACTGGATGGGGGGGGGGGGTTGCACTGTAGACCTCCAATATTCTCCAACCCCTTTCAAATGAAAGTTCATTCCCCTCCATGTCCCCAATAAACAGCATTAAATTATCCTGCACCAAACATGAATTCATTGATAGGCGATTGAGAGAATATGGGAACCAACTCTACTGGGTTACTACTACTTTGCTCTCTCGTGTGTTTCATTGGAAAGACCATTGCAAACGAGGCTGAAATATAAGACGTTTCCCCATTTGCTATGGTAATCCGGCTGCTGTTCCTTCATCGAATACGTGGTTACTACGTACTCATCTTCCACCACCATCGAAATACCCAAGGTCTTCCTAGATGAATCATAGTGACACAGAAATGAAAATTCAGCTTGCTAACCCATGCTCGCAGTGGTCTTGCGATGTAATACAGAGCTTGTGGAAATCCTAAATCCGGCTCATACATGACGAATCGAGAAAGGACCTTGAACTAGGACATCGTAAGGGCACATGGGTAACCGCTGCATTCACCGGTTGGGCAAGGACCCATAGAAAAATTTTTGATAGAGCCCCGTGCTTCCGTTGTGACCTTTCATTCCCGTCGTAGACTACTAGATTAGGGCGTGTATGAAAGTGAGATCATCTAAACACTGCAGTAAAACTTGGTGTCTGGAACAGTTCTGGATCCGCTGCTTTTCATTTCAGGGAGGGGTCACTGTGGTAATTGGGTGCCTTTCCTGCATTTTGTCATAGGGAAGGTGATCTCATAGGATAATGGGGACAAGCAAATGTTTTCAAAGTTACAAGATCTTTTTCATCCTTCTAGGTGATCACGAAAAATGAGAACTAACCAGATTGAAATGGTTCATTCCGAGTTCCAGTTCATTATGTATAGGGACATTGTTTTGTATTCGCGTTGCCAATGGTGTCTGTAATTCGGTGAACATCCCGTTCAACTCGTCCAGAATTCGTCTAAAAATTGCATTTTTAATGCTGAAAGCTTTTCTTTCTAGCGCCTAGATGAAAGATTGATTGGTTAGAAGATCGATCTTCGAGATTTTTCTCCAGTAAACTGCTTTCTTTTAAAGAACTTACATCGCTCCAATCAGATCTCGTTGCCTCTCTTCCGGATGGCTAACCGATTTGCGAGCTGCCATGTCGATCAGGGGTCGAACAGGGTAGTGCTGCTGGACGAGTGTGTGCATATCTCGTCCGAGTTGTGTTGCCTCTTCTATAAATACGCTACATTAGAGTCATCGTCGCCTATCCCCTTCATCTGATCAGTTCCGAGTGAACTACAAAGGTCAGTTTTCACGAAGGAGTTCGTTGGGTGGAAATCCGTTTTAGTTTTGGTACTCTTGACAGTTCCCTTTACAATAATAACGGAACGAACTGTAAAATTTCTAGAGAATTTGGAAAGGAAGCACCTTCAAAAGCAATCATAAACATGCAAGTGACAGCAAGGTTGGTTACAGTTGATATCAATTTCTGGGTTCCGGTTGTATGAGTTACTAGTACTACGATGACTAGGTACTACAAATTTCAATCAAAAGTAAACTTTACCTTCAACCAAACATGTGAAGACGGTATTCTGTATGCCTTTCCTTCTTCCCGACGGCAAAGAAATTCCATGTTTAGCCAGATTGTCTCTCAGCTCCTTACCGACCTCCTTGGTCTTGGCCCTGAAAAAAAAAGAAATTCAAATGAGAAAGGGTCCACAAAGTTCGAAAATGTAAGTTTTTTTAAACATGGCAAAAAGCTGTCTTGTGCTGAAGCGAAGGACCATGACTGATTCTGAAACTGTCGAAAAAAAAGGAAAAATAAAAAATAAAAATCAAGCTAGCGGACAATCTGAGGTAGATTCCAAGGAAACTGCTGTTGAGGCATTCCGGAGGGGCAATACGGCGTTTCAGCTCGGCCAGTGTGACCTGAAAATAAATTGAATTGGCTCCAAACTTTGTTAATCTAGCTACGAAGCACAGCCACAGGAACAACACCTGCTGCTGGAATATTCAAAAGGGTTTAGTAATATTGGAAGGATGTGGTGCAGTGGCAAGTGACGCATCATCACACAGGCAGGGATCGGATCTGGGGTCGGTATTCGCCCGGACCGAGTCTTATATCCATCCAGGGTCGGAATTGAAACCAAAATTGTGTAGGAGGGTAAAGCAGTGACCTTTACAACGGCTGTGCACCGCAACTTATTGTGTAGGCCACATAAGCCCTCAAAATGCAACTTCAAAAACGATTCTAAATGGAAGTCGTAAGAGCGGCGCATCAAAGAAGCGTATCGATTAGCACTAATAGGCTTTAACCTTCTAAGACTTTAGTTAGGAGCTCACTTTGTTCTTGCTGATGTGGTTCAATCGACTGGGCACTTGAAACAGCACTTCGTCGTCCTTGGTTAACTTCGTTTCGGATGAAGTCGATGGAGTGCTTTCACAGCTCGATGATCCACTGCTTCCACCTGTAAGTGTGTCTGTCCGTTGACGTTACCCAATGAGTAAGTTAATGGAAACTTTTAAAAGGTCGTAAATCTGTTCCCTAGGTAAGCGACTTGACTTACTGATTCCAGAATCATTACTGGATGTGTTGGAGTGTGTTGACGAGTTCATTGGTGAACAGCTAAACGGTGTGTACGTGGGGTTCAAGTGCATCGGCATCTGAAATTGGAAGGTCCTCCTAACATCTTCAAGTAGGGGACTTTAAATGTTCATAAATGACAGTTGGAACAATGTGGAACTTGATAGATTATTTTAGATCGCCGCCCGAAAGTAAAAAAGGTATTACTATGTATCATCAATTATCATTGGTATCATCGTACTGTACTTGATGGAAATTGGAGTAATGGGGCTGTCGCAAATGCATGACGCGTGGAGTATAATCTTTACCTTGTTTACTGATTTTATTTACTGTCTGACAGTTAGGTTTTATAGCTTCATAAATTTGCCCTGGCCCACCCTCCTCATACGATAGTAATCATGAGCTGTCGCCATCCGGTTTTGGAGGAAAAATCGCTTTTGTGTTTCAACAAATTTTATCCTCGTTCCTAACTGCCGAGAAAAAAAATGTGGAAAAAAATCCCCATCCGTGAAAATGATTGCTGTGTCCGTAACCAGGAACTCCGGAAAAAGAACGAAGAAAAACAAACAAACAAACAAAAATGAAATTAGATGTACCTCGTTAAAGATTGGGCCGACAGGTTGGCAAAAGTCTCCGGGCATGAAAGGTGGCGGTTGATGGTTTTCGTCTTTCCAATCGCTTCGAATTGAGAACGGAGTTGAATGGAACATTGGTGGTGGGGTCATCTGAATGAAAACAATTGCTTTTCCAAATCAAAAGCATTTTAACAAATAAGTCACTGACCATGTTCATGTATGGATAAGGAGGAAACTGGTGGTAGCATTCTCGTTTCGGGGTGTTCAGCTCCAATGTGGTATCTGCTAGCGGACGTTTACGACTCATCGTCGGATTGTTCATCTGCATACCACCGGACATTTCTGAAGCCCCAGAGCGGTCGTGCTGCATTACGGTAGAATTCTAGTAAAGCGAATAAGCGAATGCAGCAAGAAGGGAATAGCTCCAAACAGGATGGAACTTTTCCAGAATGGTAGAGATGTCACAAATCCCAGTCCCGCCTACGTTGATACCTCCGGAGCCACCCAACATGCCCCGCAACCATTTTCCTACGACTCATGGGCACTCCTCGTGACACCTTGACTCTCGGTGGAAGGAGATGGGGGTACTGAAGGCCGGCCCTAGGGCATACATAGGCTGGGCCGACGTTTTCTGACAAGGTGTGAACGAATTCGGATAAGATATAAGGAATCACAAAGGCGGCAAACTTTGTATCAGTGCTATCACAGCCTCTGGGAAGTGAACCATGGGTGACCTTGGGGAGGAAGAGGGTTGCCGCATTTGCCAGTAGTGATAGGATAGTGGGCTCCACATTATGGACCATTATCGCTTGTTTTCTTTCTTGACATTGCGTGGAAGCCCTCATTCCACTTTATTCTTCAAACAAGAACCATTGCCCCGAATGACATGATAACTAGCCCTTTCCTGAATTAGAATTTTGCTCGGATGCCACCTATGGAACCTACAGCAACAAAGGCCAATAAACCCAAACGTTAGTCATGCAAAGGACATACTCAAACCTTTCAATTATCATATCATTTATGTATTATCCCAAAAGAATTGCCTATACCATCGGTATTTATTATTATCGTTGTATTATTATTTACATTTATTATGTAATATTGTTGCTTATTGTACCACCTCATATACTGTTTATTATGGGCTCGGAGAAGCTCAGGAAAGCTAAAGTTTTTTCTCTCAAGCCTTGGAGCTTCCCCACCCCCCTGGTATTCAAAGACAGAACCAAGGGAGGAGAGTTCCACCCGCCATCTGGGAGATCTGACTTTGCATTTGCACCAAATAAGGATCGCACTAATTGATTATGACCGAAAAAGCAGATGTATCTACAGCATACACTTCCCGTCAACCCTCATCCTGGTCTTTCACATATCTTGAAACTTATTTCACGTAATCCCAAAATCATAGGCATTTCGAATTGCTTTAAATGGGACAGAATCTTCATCGTTACGATAACTTTTGCTTGATAAAGTTCTCGTTGTTAACCCTAGATTGCCTTCATCACGGACTGAAACATGGCCCAAAACGTCTCATTTGGACTTATCAAGTGGAACTTCCCGTTTGTCAGTGACCTTCATAGGAGCGAAAGAAATGGAACATGATAAGTTATCCTTCGCTGGACAGGAACCAGCCTAATTACGAGGTCCTCTAAAAAAATTCAAACCTCTAAAAAATAATCAGTTAAAAATTCATAGGATTACTCGAAATTCTACATAAAATGATCATACACGACTGTGGGGAAAGCATGAAAGAAAAGCGTCACGGTGAAAATTTTGATCCAGCATTGAGGAAATTGTTTTTTCACCTTTCATTAGTCGAGAAAAAAATGGGAAGGAGAGGAAAAAAGAAGAACTTCCAGAAAACATTGGTTCGAGGGGCCGCATCTCAAATGTTCTCCAATATGTCAGTATGCCGCCTAATTTTGCTGATCTTCGATAAATAGATAGCTGATCTAACTTTGTACTCAATGATTTGAGAATAAAAAAGAATTGTCAATGGCCTTACAAGTTCCCTTATTGTTTGAAAAAACCGAGTTGATAAGTTTGCTTCTTATCTGGCTATCATGGCTGATTAGTTTTCTCTTAGATCAAAAGGGAACACGGGATCAAAGCAGAAACCAGACGGTCCTTTGGTAGGCTCCCATCTCAGCCAAACCAGGTAGGATTGTTCTATAGCCATTCAATAATCACCATAAAGTCACAGATTTTATGTTTCCTGTGTACTACCAGTTCAGCTTTACACAAATATGTTGCTTACTGATGTTTACGATGGCACTCTGGGATACACTATACGTAGGACTTCTGATCGCCCCCTGTGAGTGTTCAAATGGTAGGTAACCGCGTAAGGCCCCTTCCAATCATTTCTTATCTTTTAAGACGAATTGTGACTGAGTGCTGATTTACAGCTGATCGAGGAAGAGCACAATTTTGTTGGGATTCAATCTGTGGTCCTTAGGTATGTACGGCTGGTATCCTTTTCCGCTGCAGTCTTTTTTGGCAATTCTTTAACGAGTTTAGAGGTTCATCAAAGTTAGAAACGGAATAACTGTGAGGGATAGAGATATAACAATGAAAGATGAAGCTTCTAGCCTTGACGAACTTCTCTGTGTTTGTCGATTAGAAGAACTGGTAAAATATCCTTCATGGTCCGTGTACAGACCATAGGATCGCTTCCTGTACTTTGTATCTCAAGCTTTTGATGCTGTTGCAAGTGAGCTGTCAATACGAAACTTTTGTACAATCTTTGCCACCCTAATAGGTCCTACCCGGTTGTGGCACAGGACTTATATGCAATCAAGCATGCCTTCTCAAGGAAGTAAGCGTAGGTGTCCTTTCGCGTTCCCTTGTAAGCATTTAGAACGACTTCCTATGGCTTTGCCTATTTCAGCATTTCTTATTTTGCTTTATCGCCCACCATAGACGGAAATTGGGCAGAACGAGGTAGTTAAGGTGCTGTGGAACATATGATAGGGAATCAAATCATTGTCAATGTCAGATCAAATCTCGCCTAGTACGGCCAAGGCTCCATTTTGTAGAGTCAGTTGATTTCTATGAGAAGCACTTTTTGTAGGTTGGCTGGAGTCACTTTATGAGACATAGGCACTGAATGAGCCGTTGCCAAATCTTGAAGAGGATGTGAGCTGTTTCTTACAATAGGGTTGGACAAGCCGAGCGGAAATCCCTAAGCAGGAGCTTTCAGCAGCTATGAATCCCATCGTCCTCCCATATCTATGATCATTGAAGTTCCCCTTTTCATAACAATTTTCTTCACGGAATAAGTAGTAACTGTGAAATTTGGTGTTAGCATAAGACTTAAGACCACATCTGATGAGACGGCTCTTTACATTCACCCCGTTTTTATCTCGGCTTCCAGGTCAAGGCTGATATAATCATTGCCAGCATAAACGGCTTCAGATCGCCTCAATCTTTTTGATGATTCATGGATAGTTCCATATTTGAGTTTGGCTCATACGTCCGGATGAGGTCCTTAGACAATGACGAACCTCCCAAAGCTACGATTGACTAAACTAATCGTCATTATGGCGATTTATAGCCATTGACGGATAATTACAATGAGCCGACATATTTATAAGTACCCGCTCAGAAACATTCATTGACACCTACGGAACTTCTACGGGGTACGTGTTGAAGAATAACGATGACTCTATGGCGTTTGACGGTTTTATTGCAGTCATAGTTGGAAGGACCATTTTTGTAAAGGAAGGGAATGAGGCCACTGAAAGAAAGTCAAATTATATCCTCATCTCCTGACTCTAAAATGTTATGATCAAGTCTTCGAAAAATGCAAAGATCAGTCCATCATTCCTGGGATTCGCTATTTATTCGATTTCTCCTGTAACTGGGTAGTTTTATGAATACTTACCTGATCGTTTCGAGGATTCTGAAGGGTTTGCCTGATATTCGGGTCATTTTCTAATCGAATCACTGTTCAGATCCGCCAATCGAACCTTCCCTCCCACCGGGGTCGGTTGATTGGTACCAAACTCGTCTAGGGGGATAAAAGCACCGAGTTGTACATCGGTTGGTCATCGCAATTCATTGCATAGGCCACATACGCATTCAATACGCCGCGACGATTCTGAATGGAAGTCGAATGCGTGGGCGCATCCCTCAGACGGAATTGATTGAGGCCATAAGACTTCATTCTTTGATTCATTTTTTCAGTATGCGAATGAGTGAATGGAATCCCTCACTTGCTTTGGATTGGATATCCTTGCACATGCTCTGCACCACTGAAGAAAAGGAGGACGTCACAGAAGGTGGAACGGACAGGAGTGTTAAAGGCCAGGGAAGGTTACCGTGAAAGTTATCAGTTTGGAAAAAAAAGACAAGCTTAAGGAACCCCAAGGAAAAAAATTAGAGAGACTTGTTCGAAAGGTCTGTCCTAGCTTGATTGGAAATAGGTGAGGCCATATAGCATAGGCCAATATCACTCAAGACCTCTGGATATGCCCATTTGCATTCAAGACCTCTACTTTTAGAAAAAGAGTCAAAAAAGTGGCGCATTCGAATTATTTTTTGCCAAAGATCTGTGCTTTTTATTACTTCTAATCTATTAACCTGTGCTTTTTATTATTTCTGATCTGATGATTTTTTATTATTCCTACTTCTTCAATTTCATTTTGGGAATTCAAAATGCCTTCTTCAATGAACTTTGTTTCTCAAATAACTAGAACTTCAGAGCCTCATCCAGCAGCATCCACTTCCGATGGCTTAAACAAGCCAAATGGGGAGAATTCCTGGTTTATAAACGCTTTTGAGGAGAAATTCACCAGATCACGGGCCATGTTAGGAAGAGATCACCGAGTTTTGCTCATCATTTCAGTGAAATTATCACAAGCATTTCCTTGGCAATTGCAGTTTAAAATTCATATGTTTTCCATAAACGTGTAATTTTATGAACAACACATATACATTGTGTTCTTCATGAAATTGCAGATTTATGAAAAGCATTATACATGTTCAAATAATTACTCTGGAATCTATCCACCATCTACGTCAAACACTGTTTCCCATTTGCTAAGCAGTCGGTTTCCACAGGTAAAGACGTTTCGAATCTAGGACGCGATCCACTCCTTGACATCAGCCACCAAGCGTTCCATTTCATCGTAAGTTCTGGTCGCTAGCCAATCCTTCCATAGAAATCCCTGTCGGTTTATATGGCAGATTCAGCAGCGAATCCCACTCATTGTTCCCCGGCCGAAAAGTCCGTTGAGAACGCTAAACGACTTTGCCACCTTCCCAGTATAATGTGGCGAATATGAAGATGGCTTTCTAGACACATCATGTTAGGGAAGGCGAGAAGATCATTCCTATCAAATTCCGAATATGATGGAAAAGAAGCGGCAAAAAAACCTGCAATAAATAGGCATCTGCTTAATAAATTTACTGTTGATTCCCATAATATATAACTGAGATCTGATGAGCAGAGGATAGACCAACACTCCTTTGGAGCCGTTTAGCTGATATAATAGTCACTACTTGAGGTTTCTGATACCGTTTCAAATGCAATTGTAGTCAACGTTGTAGCCAACAGATAAATTTTTCAGGCTCCTCAAAGCCCTGAATTGTATAGATACGTCAAAAAACCACATTGGAGTTAAGACCTTCAGTTCACTCTCTCTTTGGCCATCAAGCACTTTTTCCAATTTGTTTTATTTATTCCCAGTTCTTATTGGAGTGGAATAAAAACTGGTAATAAATATACTGGCTTCTATCCCTCCAGGGTCGACTAAATGGTACCAGACCCGTCTGGGAGGATAAAATCACTGACTTGTACATCGGCCGGCTATAGCAAGACAGTGTATAGACCACACAGACATTTAAAGTCTCCCTACGATTCTGAATGGGCCGAATGCTTGGCACATTTTAAGGGGTTTATCTCTCTTTTATATTTATTTCACTTAAAATTATTAATTCGTACCGTTATGTTACAATTCTGATTATTCTTTACATTTCCATCTACATTTTTCCTGATTTTATACTTCCATTTTTTATTTTTGGAACTGTTTTGCTTTCTTCAAAGCGACACATTGTAAGATATCCCAGAAAGGGACGGAAAGTAAACGAAATCTGATGAATACCATAATGCATAAGTCATCATTCGCATTCAACAGATTTACTCTTCTTGGCACTCCTTTCTACCACGAATAACCCTTGGCTATTTCCTATAGATTCATTGTCAACCTTTCAATAAGATTCACCGCCTACGATGAAGGCGATCAGATTGCTGGCGCCAGTACCTCGAGAGCCGCGACGGGTATGCCACTGGCATGAGTGCTGCCTAAAAAGGCATAACACTCTCGTGATAGATTCAGTGGCTGCTCACTTGACGTACAGGAGAGACGTGTGGGGAAGTTGTGGTTGGAATAAATATCGATATATAGAAAGTGGAATTTTGCTCACTAATTTTACTACCTCCGTTGAAAAAAAGGTTGATTAGGTCGTCCGCTCAGATACTGGCTTTGAGAAAAGCACCTACAACACCTATCTTAATACAATTCTTTTCAGTGCTTGCTAGATTAGTATGTTGTGTTGAAACGTTGTGCTTCTGCTTGTTTCCCACCGCCAGCAATTGCCGTTCCTCCTCTGTAAATTATCTAATGATAAATTTACTGTGAAAGTGACCTTCATTTTAAGTGCCAAGCTGAGGGTACACGTTGCTCTTAACTCTGCATCTGTTTGACAACATTGCCAGTTGAAGCATAATCCATGTGGGTGTTGAACAACGGACACCTTAGAAATATTTGAAAAAGTTCCTGAGAAAGTCGCAGCAGGTGCCGATCTGTCGTTGATGACTGGGAAGATATCCTTAGGTCTGCCCTGAACGTCTATCTTCAGGACCTCGCAGTCAATCATCTTCACCACTCCAGTGAGGAAAGTGGAGATGTAAATAAGGTACCAACTATGGGAGCCATCAGTTCCTCAGGTACAATCCAATAGATTCTCATCGAGTCTTGATGGAGAAGGAGTGTAAACTCCTCTAGTCATTACGGTAGGTGAGGAAATACGATAAGCGTTCTTTAAGCTGCAAGGTTTATATCTCTGATCATCTTGAATTATTCGCGTTATTTAGCCCAGTGGTAGGAATGAGGGCTTTGTTTGCTTCTGAATCGTCCGAAGCTATGTAGTGCATGCATTTGCACAGCGTCTTGGAAAGAAACTGAGGTTTGGGATAGAAAAAGTTCTCCGTGGAGGAGACGGCTTTGAATGGCTCTTCTGGACCTTTGTGGTTAAAGCGCAGAATAGAAAAAAGGACCATCAAAAGGTGGCGACGTGCTGTGGATGCCAAGTACCAGAAATTGGAACCCGTGTTATCCTCATGTTTCAGTAAAAGAGCGGAAGGCGTTATGAAACGAACCCTGTATCGATGTTGAATGCTGTTCCTGCCACTCAGCAAATGAGAGGTACGATCTGATCATGCTTCTCACCAAATGCGCCACTCACGCAATGATCTCGATTCTGGATGTGTGAATAGTTTTTTGTCGGAGCTTATGCCGCTGGAGACGTACGTACTCGTGTAAAGCATGGCTTGGAGGTCTGTCCCAAAGGTGAACTTACGATAAAATTGGCCTCTGAGTTTTCTCCCTGATTGCAACCTGTGATTCTTAAGGATAGTGCAAGGGGCGCTGCCTGTTCGAAAAACGGCCTAGACGGCTTAGCGAAAGTCCAGGAACCGGCTTTCCCGACGAACGCACCTAAGGCATGATCTAAAAGCAGTAGAGGTTGCACCATTTGCATCGGAATGCACCCGTTGTACGCCAGCAGCTTACTGTAGCCATACCCAATAGTACACACATCTGGACAGCTCGTTCAAATACTCTTTCCATGCAACTTTTGCAGTCATTCTCGTCCAACCCCCAATTTTGCTATTTTTTTGGAAACCTTACATTTCTCCCAAAACACCACTGTCGCGTTTTCTTCGCTACTTTGAAACTTTGCGGACTATCACTTCCATTATCCTCAAAATTACCTGCACTGTGCTCTTAAGTTCCCTGATGATTATAAGATGTGGAATCTTGATGTTTCATAAGAATTTTCAACATCTGTAGCGTTAAATTTCGGGTGATGATTAGGTGATTTGACAGATTTGGCAGCTTTAATTAAACGCTTATGAAGTTGAACAACGGTTAGCCCAAACATCGTCGGTTCGCCGGTCCAGGAGTATTC
This sequence comes from Haemonchus placei, assembly GCA_900617895.1. Lineage (NCBI taxonomy): Eukaryota > Metazoa > Nematoda > Chromadorea > Rhabditida > Trichostrongylidae > Haemonchus > Haemonchus placei. The sequence goes on along the minus strand of UZAF01017159.1, from coordinate 34,280 downwards.
CGGTGCTCCAATGCCTAGCAGTTTTGCGAACAAAGGTTCCGACTTTGAACCCAACGATAACGAAGATACGGAGATAATGGCTGGGATGGTGTGTAAACACAAAGCCGCAGAGTAAAAGCAGTCATACTTGATTTTACTCATGCTTTTAAAGTTCATGAACCGACTTCCGTAGCATTTATCAGATATCATTTTCGAACAAATTATATAACCATTGTAAACAAGTCTATTATTTACACAGTGCTGAGCAAGACCGGGATCACAATGCGACTTTCGCATAGCACAGGATTCAGTCATGGTATCAAAGGAACAACGGAATTTGCTGAGCTGATCTGACTCGATTCACGAGGGAATGAGTACGGATCGGCGTCTTCATCGCTGGCACTGACGGCTGCCGTTCCATCCTTGTCTTCCCCTGTGCGATCGCTCTTCAACAGATCTTCGACCCCGTCTAGCCAGTACGTTAGAAGTGTACCGATGCCCTAAATGTGGTTGCATTGAAAACCCTGAAAAAAAGAACTTTGAACGGAAACCTACATCGATTTTCACGCTCCCACGCGAACTGCTCTTGAACTCTGGAAATCGTGCCGATAACATTTGATGACTCTTCAATGTCATTTGTATTCGGTCTGGTACTCCAGAGTTTTCCATTTTCGCGGCTATGGTTACCTGGAAAAGGTGCTGGTGATTAGGCGATGTGGCACCAGGATTGCCAATGAACTCACAGTCGGTCCAAATACGGAGTAGCGCGGTGCTCGAATGCCTACCACCCCCGTGAACACAGGTCCTGTATTGAAACCCCAACGACAATGCAGATATTGACCGGGACGATGTGGAATCATGAAGTCGTAGAGGAACTGTAACAGACAACTACATAGTTTTTATAAGTCTGGAGCAAAAGGAGAACTTCCCATCAGATTGGGAAAATTTCGTGCTCTTGGAAGTATGAGGACGACCCTGCTGTTAATCAACCGTATCAGGAAGCGCCTACGCTCTCAGTTTCCTCCAGATTGGTAGTAATGCATGAATACGTTTCTGACCAATACAATAATTTATGGCCGAGCATTCTCCGGGACCTAGACAAACTGTTCTCTTACAAATTGACGAACATGGAAGGGTAAAACTTCTAGTAAGATGGCATTTGCTGTGCTGGGCCAACTAGGTGTTGGTTCGAGATTCGAGATCTCTGAGCCATTCTTGTGATGAAGGATTATTCGAAACTGCTTTTCCTCTTCCTCAGGCTTATAACTTAAGATATTTGACTGCAATGACTCTATTGGGACCTTTGTGGTGGGCAATCATAGCGACTAGCATAGTTTCAGTTTGGGAATCTCTCATCATTTGGGTAGTAGGTCGAGCCGTGCCCACTCGATGGGTGCCATATATGAGCTGTTCGTCTTCTGCTGAATAGCCATCTTAGAAAGCGCTCAGCTCCCTCAATTTCTTAATATCCCTTTCTGAAGATAAAGATGAATTTTGGAATCAAATGAACGATTTTTGAACGATCGAGACGCTTCCTAAGAGGACTGATTTGATACAGGAGCCTGCCTAGCATTTCCTCTCTCGTGGAGTGTATTCCAAGGTGTGGACGGTCTGGTTAGGTAAAGTTTGAAAAGAAAAACTAGATACAAACCTCCCTTTGAAGCAGTGCAATAGTCGCAATATTGCAGACATGTTCAGTTTTGCTGGGGGTTGGAACACCGGAAGCCACACAGTAGGCGTCACCGATCGTCTCCATCTTCAACATGTACGTTCAACAGGGTTCCAATCCAGACAACCGGCAAATCACCTACCTTGTAGCCATTATGCATGCTAATAATATGGTCAAACTTTTGGAACACTCCACTTAGCAGAGCAACAACCTTAAAGAAAGGTTTTTCAGACTTTCTTCTTCTTGAAAAGATAGATGAAGATACCTCCATTGGTTCGGATTCGGAGCATAACGATGTGAAACCAACGATATCAGAGTATAGTATCGATGCCGACTTGTAGTTCTTCGCGTCTACTCTTCTGCCAACTTTCAGCTCCTCAGCTACTGATCTGGAATGCATTTGTTTGTTCAGACCTCAATAATCTATTATGGGGTCATGAATCTAGAATAGTGAACTTCTACGGAGGTGGTGTAGTGTCAAGTGGTGCACCATCACACACACACTCATATTCTACGGATCAGTGCCGACTCACAATCACNCCGGCAAATCACCTACCTTGTAGCCATTATGCATGCTAATAATATGGTCAAACTTTTGGAACACTCCACTTAGCAGAGCAACAACCTTAAAGAAGGGGCTTTCAGATTTTTTTCTTGAAAAGATAGATGAAAATACCTCCATTGGTTCGGATTCGGAGCATAACGATGTGAAACCAACGATATCGGAGTATAGTATCGATGCCGATTTGTAGTTCTTTGCGTCTACTCTTCTGCCAACTTTCAGCTCCTCAGCTACTGATCTGAAACGCACTTGTTTGTTCAGACCTCAATAACCTCTTATGGGGTCATGAATCTGGAATGGTGAACTTCTACGGAGGTGGTGTAGTGTCAAGTGGTGCACCTTCACACCCACACACTCATAGTCTACGGATCAGTCCCGACTCACAATCACCCGGGTCAACCAAGCTTACGCTCCGTCTGGGTCCAGTTGATTGGTGTCAGAATTGCCTGGGAGCATAAAAAGCACTCATTCAGTATCGCTAAAAGCGCGTTCATCGGCTGGCCACCGAAAGTCACTGTTTGGGCCACGTGAGCATTTAAGCGGCACTGGATTTTGAATTAATGTCGACTCCTACACAAGCATCAAAGAACTTTGTGCTTAGGCTTCAATTTTCAATGAATCTAAAGGAATTCGCACCATACGTGCTTGTTTGCGTTTTGATAAAAATAAAATACTGATTGTTCTATGGCAATCCCAAAGTTAAGCTTAGGAGCCTGGCAAAGCCGGGAACAGAGTGAGAAACTTGGTATTTCCCTTCAGTATAAGACCAAAATTATCTATTGGTTTGGTGCAAGAATCGAGCATAAGGTTACGAAGAGCCTCAATTGATAGCCTACAGTTTCAAAGAAAAGTGTTTCCCAGAAGACCAAACAATGGTGCAGTGCAATTACTTGGGAAGCAGCTCCGAGAGCAGCTCGTCTGCCTTCTGCTGTGCTTCTTCCAAAAGTCCAGTCCTTCGTTTAACAAGCTCCTCAAGACCATTTGTGTATTCCTCCATATTCTTTATCATTTGGTCGACGAGTGATCCGGACCTACAAATGGTCAAGAACGATCCATCGACCCTCAGATATCTATTTGTCAATTTTGCAGAAATGTTAACTTCACATTTTCAACGTTGCATCGGTTATCTTCCTAGCACGGCCTGTATCCGGTCGGTTGTCCTGAAAAGATAGCAAGCTTTTTAGAGCTCATGAAAATTCATAAGTCAAAACATTGCTGTCCAGCCAATTCCCATGTCCAGCTTACAGTTGGCCACGTTGCTTACCACGTTATCCCAGCATTTCTGTATGAGTCCACGAAGGTCAGCATGAACTTCACGGTCTTCTGGTACCGTCGGCGGATGAGCTTGCAGAACATCGTCGGCTTTTTCACAAATAATAACGTCGTCTTCACCTGAAAACGGTATTGCTTTGCTGAAATTTTGGAATCTAGAAACCCCATAACATTTAATGAAAATATGCGGGAAACTTGTCCGGAACTCGTCCCACCCCAAAACTCGTAGTCATTTCATTCTAAAGCACACCCAAGTTCCAATGGAGTCTGTGTCTTGCTTGAATGCGAATGAAACGAATCATACGGTACCGCGGACATGCACATTCTCGTCCTCAGGGAACCGGAAAACGTCCGTTGCGCGCGCCCGTTGAAAGTAGGTCACCCCGCCCACTTCGCGCGCGGCGCACCCCACTGAGGTCCCGAGATGACATTACAGTACCATCAAGTGTGAGTGGAGCAAACAATTTGCATTTGTCCATGTTATCTTCTCATTGGCTGGATGCCGTGGACCAAGCGCAACTCGTATGCCCCACTGACAACTGCGACATTTGTCAAAGATCGCGGCTGATCCGCCGCATGCGACAGCTGCGGCATGACCTAGTTTCGACGGACGCGCGCAACGAAGCGGCACCCCATAGAACTGGGACACTGCAGTTCCAATATGCCGGATGGGGGTTCTATCAAGAATCTGTGGTTACGACCTTCTTGGTTGAATGTACCTTACCATCCGTTCCATCGATACGTCCGGTAGCTTTCTCAATGCGTCGTATATGTTACGGGTTTTTTTTCTGGGTCTAGTGGCTACACAATTTCATTGCGCATGACTACTACTGTAACACACATTCCGCAAATTGAAATTTTCTTATTCCAGTATCAGACTCGTTTCATGTGTTGCGGCAATGAGTGAGACCAAGATCTATCCGAATTATTCAGAAGAATCGGGTTGTTTTTGTGAAGGAAGGCGTTCATTCTCGAGCTTGCCGTTATTACTGGTGGGGGAGGGATCAAAAAATAAGGCTGTGCTTTTTACGCCCTTCCCGCAGGCGATGAGAAAGGAAGGAAGTCACGACTAGAATCTCAAAATTATTTTATCCCCCAATGTACCACTGTGGCGAAAAATTACGTGCCTCTACAGCACCATTTCATGTTGGTGAAAAAAAGACGCGAACCTTCGGTCACCGCATTACAACGTTTTATCATAAGGCATTAAGAAAAGGGAAGATGAAATGATAAAGAAGGTTTTCAAAAAAAAGGGGAATCTTTATGACGCACAAGAACCTCACCTTCGTAATAATCATCCACTTCCACGTACTTTCGTCGGAATAGAATTTCGAAGAGAATTGTCCCGAAAGACCACATATCCGCAGCCTAGGCTTGTTCCATGTTCACTTTAGAAAAAAAATTAACTAATATTTGACCGAAACAAAAATGAATCACCTTTCCCAAAGCATTCGTTATTTGAAGTCCTTCGAATTTGTTTGAATACATGTGTGATCGCAATTCCGATCGAATTTCAGGAGCGAAGTAGTGAAGGTCTGAAATGTTGTACAAGGATGTTGAAATATCAGAACGGAACACTAAGTATCAGTGAAAATTAGTACGGTGGCACGATGGGGGCCACGATGGAATCCATAAAAAGTTGACACATAATAGGGACTCATGCCGATCCTTCAATTGCAAGTGTCCTCCGCTCAACCAGAACACAGGCTTGTTCTATATAGACAGAAGAAAAGAGCAAGGAGTAAAAGTAGTGAATCCATCACGACTTTCCATTAAACTGTAAATTCATTTGACTTCTGTAATACTTGAGCTAAGCGTCCGATCATGGCGATGATTTCATTCAAGCCGTTGAGTGCCGTTCCAGGTAACTGGTATCCTGGAGAAATAGAAGGGCCATCTGTTCTTGGCAAGGTCGGATCTATCGACTTTGTCAGCCATTGTTGCCTTTTTCACACCACACAATCTTACAATATTGTCGAAATAAACGCAGAACAGTACAAGGTTAGCTGACCTCCATTAGGAATGAAAGGACGACCATCCTCAGTTCCGATGACACCAGAATTTTTCATACGGAACAGCATTCGTGAAACACCAAATCCGGATACCTGGTATATGAAATATCGATCATTGGATATCGTTCCCCCTATAGTGCAGGATAGAATCGAATTTAAATATATTCCCAAGAAAGAAAAAAAAATTTGGAATGGACCTTCAGAATCCAGTGTGAGTCGATCAAACAGTGCCCAGTTGTAAGGGATCCATGATAACCAATAGAAGAATTGTGAATGTAATCGAGCCCCTATAACGCTTGGTAGTCAGTCTGAAGTGTGAAAAACTTCTGTGCTGAACAATCCGTTTAGAACTCCCGAACTTCGAAAACATTTACGGTATACGCTGATCCCCTTGGAGATCTCATACAGATTGATTGAGTTGAATGACAGCGATGCAGAGGTGCGCTTCGTTGCTCGCGTCCGTCGAAACTAGGTCACGCCGCAGTCGTCGCACGCGGCGGGTCAGCCCGAGATACTTGATAGACGTCGCAGTTGTTAGTGGGGCATACGCTTTGCGCTTGGTCCACGACAGTCATTTCAATTAGAAGATGATACAGACAGATGCAAATCATTCGCTCCACTGACACTTGGTGATACTGTAATGTCTTCACGAGACATGGAAGGGGTATTTAAACGATGTTTCAGTAGTTGCAAATGGGCAAAGAGCTGACTACATCAACCCAAAGCTATCTAAAATTGTCTTACACT
>UZAF01017159.1:0-14190 GCA_900617895.1 Haemonchus placei | reverse complement strand
CCCCCCCCCCCCCCATCATAGTCCCAGGCGACACGCAACGTCCGCTTTTCTTCCTAGTTGGGTCTTAGTTGGTCGTTTTCTTTAATTCAAGGTATTTTTATTTATTATTTTACACTGATCGAATTTGTTCCCATTTAACCGGTGTCGTTATAAGTATGCGTTGAATATTAAATGATTTTGATGGAAAAATAGTTCACTTCCATAGTTTTTATGGCTTTTTCACCTTCGACTTCGCCCTATAAAGGTACTAACCCTTTTTGTTCCGGAAAGGTCTCTCATAAGTTCGCATTTCAATTTCAGCATCCTTTCGTACAGGGAAGATGTCTATGCATTTCTCTGACATCTAAATTTCATTATTCCACTTTCTTCCCAGTTCCTCAGAAATAAAGCACAAAGGCTTGGGGGATCTGGAAAGGCTGGATTTTGAACATTTTCTCCGTTCGTCATCCCGTTGTCAATTTTCTACTTTCCCATTTTGCTTTTGTTTTCTCCAATATAGTTTACCTTGGTACCTGTGTTTTGTTCTTTTGTTCTTTTTGAAATTTTGATCTCCATTAGTTATTTAACTGTTAGATTGTGAAGTTTGCTCTATCCTAAGTGATCTCCTTGACCCTGGATTTTTGCCAGCGTATACCTTCATATAACAACCGGCAAACTGAATAAGTACTTCGTACAAAAGAAAAGGGTCGTAATGTGTCAGAAAAAATTTCTTCTACGTAGAGTACACCTTTTTTCCGTTGACCGTAAAAGAAATTTATCTGGCAATAAACCCAGCTACTGTAGTGCACCAAGCAAATGCAACATCTCAGTTTTTCTGTTCGTGTACAACCCAATTAACTCCTCTGTTCAGCTTCCCTTGGTCTGCTTATCCAACCTAACCCATTCATGACTTCTGAATGAAAATGGTAAACCGTTCATGGTGTCTAACAGAAAGAGCTGATCGTGTAATGAACTCGTCCCTCCCTTCACATCTATGCCGACGGATAGAGATAGATGAGATTTTTCCCATGGTTTAACTTTTTCCGGAAAGAAAATCGAGAACAAAAGGAAGGACGTGATTAAGGGATTCTACTGAAATTCATGGTGGTAGTAGAATCCGTTTTGGAATTACGAAAGCTGTAAGAATTAGCGAAAACGGTGGAAGGGGAGTAGAGGATGGGTTAAAGTCATTCCAATGAAAATGGTACAATCATTAACAAACTTATCATCTAACCACTAAGTCCCTGCCTTTCAGTTAGCTGAATCAAAACCGCACGTTCAGCAAATTTTAGATTATAGATGGATTTTCGTTTGAAGTGAGCAGTTTTCAGGGCTTTCAGGACTCGGACATCCAACCATAAACCAACAAAAAATTTTCCTACCGAGTTTGACTTTNAGATCGATACCCGCCTGACCAACCAAGCCTTTCCTCCCTTCGAGTCGGCGACTTGGTACCAGACTCGTCTGGGAGGATAAAAGCACTGACTTGTACATCGGCTGGCCACCGCAAGCCATTGCATAGGCGACATACGCATTCAACACGCCACCACGATTCTGAATGAAAGTCGAATGCGTGGACATATCCCTCAGAAGGGATCGTTTAACGCCATGAATTTTACCCATTTATAGGACCACTCAAAGAGTGGTTCAAAGTTACTTCCAATTGAAAGAAATAAGCTTGCAGATCAATGAAAAGTGGCGAAGCTTAACTCTATGATAAAGTGGTATCAGTAATCTACAGATAGGCATCTAGAACGGCTTTTTCTGTCTTTTTCTTCGCTTCAGCCATTCGCTCAGCGTGGGTGGGTTCGAGGTCATGTGTCGTACCCATTTCATTCTTATCCATTGGATTCCCGAGAGCTCTGAAGGGATAGAGATGGCTTTGAGATTAATTGCCAACGAAAAATGCTTGAGATGGTGTAACACATAAAGGAAATGATTCGTGACTATTTCTACGATGAACGTCAGGCAGCGGCCGGCAACGAGATTCTCAGAATGTTCAAAAGACAGAAGACGGAAACCTCCAGAAAGCAGGTAGCCGATAAAGCGGTAGCAGACCGAAGAAACTTGACTGAACAGAAAAGAAGGGAATTAATTTAGCGAGGAATGAGGTCCGGCGGAGTTAGATCTGCTTCCGTTTCATTTGTTTGTTGTTGTTTTTGTTTGAGATTATATCTATATCTATCTCCGTCGGACTCTATTTCCTCGCTAATCGTCGAATCTAACTATTTGTAAGAAATAGTTTTGTTACAAACCTGAACAAGTTTTTTTTGCAAACCTGAACATTCTATTGAAAACATTTGTTTTTGTATTGTAAAAATTTTTCATAGAAAACTCTCTAGGGAAGAAATGCTAGTACTTATCTCAAATGCAATCACTAGAGTATTGATACGCGTTAATATCGAGGGAGGGATTCAGCGATAATTCGACCGGAGCACTTCATGTTAAAACCGTTACTTTGCTTCGAATTTTTCGTGAAGATACAGTAATCCGAAAAAATGCAAAAAACTTTTTTCACTCTAGGATGGAGATGGTATAGTGGCAAAAGGCCGGCTATCACGCACGCACGGTCACCGGTTCGCATCCCTGAACGATATCTGCATAGGCCCACCAGGTATTCCATCCCTCCGGGGTCGGTATGTACCAGACCTGTCTTGTACGTCGGCTGGTCACCACAATTCTTTGAATAAGCCACATACGCATTCGAGACACCGCTACGATTCGTACTGAGGTCGAATGAGGTAGGGGGGGGGGACATCCCTCAGGTGATCTGGAATTCGAATCCGTGGCCATGCGTCACTGAGAGGGCGCTACTAGCCGCTAAATCGCATTGAGTTCATTTCCATTAGTAATAATGCAATTTCAAGACTGTCAAAAATCTCTTTCCTGCTGAATAACATAGCAAATATTTTCCATCATTTTGCTCTGATTACCCAATCACTTTTCTATCAAAATGATGGATAATAAATACTTTATTAAATTACAATAGAAATTTTCAGCACTTACTCAAGTAATGAGGACAAGGAAAGGGGCCCGTGAATAAGTTTCTGTTCTTAGAAAACTGAAGAAAAATAGCTATTGATGCCAAGTTCCTTTCCGCTTTGAAATTATGATGTCGTAATAACTAGGCCTTTTTACAAAAGAAAAATGATTAATTTAGGAGCTCTAGAAAAAACACGGTCACGATATATAGCCGCTCCAGGTATCCTAGATCCCTTCATACTTTCCCATCATCCCCCCATCCCATGAGATGTTTCCCCTCAGCTGAATCTCCACTGACTCTTCCTCCTGTTGCTGTTAACTGATATCCACACTGAATTGTACTTCATTTTACTCCGCTGTTATTTCCTAGATGGGGTCAACAAAGTAATTCGACTTGGGTAACAGAGTAAAATTACGATTCCATGAATTTTACACCCTTCACTAATGATCAATAAAGAAGCAAATATAAAAACAACAACTGACCAAGTTCGCGAGCATATCACACGAAGAACTTTTGTTATTTGCTACACCTAATGGACAACATCTCTTCGCTTCTCAACACTGAGTGCCTTCTAAAATCTTCTTTGCAAAAATATTCCTATTTTATCTGACTTCACTTATTCGACTGTCAGTGCTTTGTATTAGCAAGATTAAGAAGATAGGAGATGTGCAGCCTATGAATTTAAAAAGATTTATTATTCAAGTTATTATTATTATTATTTATTCTTTTACTGCTATAATTGTGAGGAATGGAGGTGGTATAGTGGCAAGTGGCGCACTTCATATACACTTCATATACATGGACACGGATTCCAATTCCGGATTGATATCCGCCTAGGCCAACGAAGCCTTCAATCCTTCCGGGGTCGGTTAATTTGTGTTATCCTCGCCTGGGAGGATAAAAGCACTGACTTTCTCATCGGCTGGCCACCGCAGTTCATTGTGGTGGCCACCCACGCATTTAATACGCCACTACGATTCTGAAGAGAGGTGAATGCGGGGCGCATCCTTCAGACGAGACTGACTAACGCCAAAAAATGAAAAAAGACTTATTATTGCTATAGTTGTGTGGTAGAGTTTATTTTTAGACTCGAAATCATACACCATGCTTACTTCCAGACGTCACCCAAGTTCGTCTGAAAGCTGCAAAACAGTTCTAAAAATAACTTTTCTGCTCCGACGAGATGACACTCTGCCACATAGGTTGTGCCGACTCAAGCCCTTGATAATCTCCTAGCGAAAGTTCAAAATAGTGGTGCCGTGATCCCTAAGCCCATAAAAAGGCGAAAATGAAGGAAACTATCAGCTTCTATCAAATCCTCGTGGCAGGAGCAGGTTTACTAGGTGACTGCATGATCGAGAAGAGAAATCAGTTAGTAAAATGGAAACATGTTCATTAGATATGAATTCTTCCCTCAATGAAGCATATCAAAGGAAATCTTCTGCCAATACGGCTCAACTTTTGTCTATGTAAAACAATAGTGTAGCAGTCTAAGTCCAAGAACTCAACAACTTCTGTTCGGGGAGACTCTTGCCTTTTGAGAGAGACTTTTCATTTTTTTTTGAAGCTCTGACATAGCTCGAAATCCCTTCCTCTTCAACATAATATTCGAGCCTTTTGCCTCATTTGACTTGTCCAGGATAGGAACCAGCAATGGAATCACCACCATTTCATTCATCTTCTCACTAGCGCTAGCTAGATATCTATGAGATGTTGTAACGGAAGATTAGAAATAAGTGGTTATAAATGTTCCAAAAAGATCACGTTCACTTAAAAGAAAGCAAATTTGGTTTCCAAAAATGATGTTCAGTACCGTTCGTTCGATGTCGTTGAAGAAGTAAACATAGAGAGTGATACTAACTAGAATCTTGATATTTCTAAGCCCTACTAACTTAATAGGTGCTTCTTTCCAGCCCCTCCTCGCTAAAAGCCGCTTCAATCATTCTCAAAAGCTCTTCCACGATCCCTTCTACCTTGTTGAGCTCCGTGAAAAAGGTTCGACCGGTGCTATTCCAACATGGGGAAAGGGGATTCCGAAAATCATGATATCGCAGGGCTCAATAAAGTAAATATGGGTAAAAATTTATTCCGCTTTATTAGAATAATAATATTACTGTCACTAGCTGTTACATGTTGAGCTTTGATGAGCTCCTGTGGAATTCGGGTAGATTCCCGTGTTTGCTTCTTTCACTTGCTGTGTTTTCCCTTCGACCTGGTGATCAAATCTCTGCTTCAGCACAGCGGCGGCGGCGGCGTCATTCGTGCCACCGCTGGTTGGTCGTGAAGATAAAAGTTTCGAAGTGATAAAAAGACAAACATCAACAGCCGCCATCAAAGTCGTCGCCGCAAAAACAGATAAGAAACAGGGGGACAGAGGGCCGATTCGTGAGCTTCTACCTGGTTGCTTACCCACTGCTCGTTTTTTTCGTCTGCAAATATTGAAACTACCTACCGAGTACTAATTAGTCTTCTCTTCCCAACGTTTCTCCTCAAACGTGAAAGCATCACGCTGAAAAGTCTTTTAATTTTTTCTATTCTTATCTCTTCCTTCTATCTTTTTGCCAGTTATCCACTATGCGTTTACCGAATCCCGGATCGATACTCACCCAGGCCAACCTCATCCCACCTTGGTCGTTCGCTAGTAGCAGACTCGTGTGGGAAGATAAAGTAGCTGTCTTGTACGTCTGCTGATCACCTCTAGTCACTGTATAGACCACGTGCGCATTCGTATTGCCTCCACGATTCAGAATGGAAGTCGAATGCGCGGCGCATACCAGAAAAGGTATTGTTGTAACGCGAGGAAGTTATTCCTTCATTCTTTCTGGGCTATTAGACCAACTGTAGCCTTTTCAATACCCTCTTTAGATCTCTGTAAAGGAAAAATTCTTGAGCAGTAGTTTTTACTAAGAAGTAAACAACATTCATCAGAAACGTTGTTTATCAAGGTATGGTTCCGTTGATTGATATTGTTTTCTGAAACAATTAAGCTAGCATGTTCTCTGTTTTGAACAAAGGCACACAAGAAATAAAGGGGAAAAGATGTTTGGCAGCTTAGAATGACCCCAGCAGCTGTGTGTTCTCCCTTCTTTTCGATAATAACAGCTCATAATTCCAGCAGCAGAATCAGGTGGTGAGTGCTACATGAAGCGATCTGTAATGGTGCAATCACTTTCTCTGAACAGCCCCACTTTTTCTCATTACAATTACAATAGCAATTCTTTGAATTTCGTAACTACGTGTAGCTTTCTTATAGCCATCTACTGGTTCCTGGCCACATTCACTTTCATAAATTTTCACCCAAGAAAGTCCCCTATCAAACGAAATTACATCTAATCGCCTGTAGTAAAATGGATATAATTCTTAGAAGTAAAAAAAGGAACCAGGTGCCAATCACCGTCTTCTCATTCTTGTTGTTGTTGGCTAACTGGTAACCAGCTCCCGCTTATTTACTTTTGCACCGAGACATTTGAGCCATGGTAAACCATCCAGCCATGTAGAGCCGTTATTGCGTAGAAAACCGGGAATTTATGAAGAGAACCTAGCCAGTTTCTCGGCCCCGGTGGTCCTGTCTGTCTAGCACTGAGTCAATCGAAGCATCTTACACACTCTCTGATTTTCGAAATCTCTCTGAAACGATCCTTTCAGTGAATCTCTATGGTATCTTTTAGTAGAATGAACTTCCATGACTAATGTTAAATACTCCTATTAAAAACTAGCTCTGTTTCGTGGAAATAATTCGACTATTTCGTCTGATTCTAGTGGTAACTTTGGGAAGCGAGTAAGAGTCACTCTCAGAGTAAGAGCCGGGAAAGTAATGTACTCTTGGAAACCCACTAATCAAGGTTTGTACAATCTGGGTACGTTAGTTGTGAGTGGGACTAGTAGTTCTCAAGGACCGCGGGTGGAAAGATCAACTGTCGTGAAGGCTCATCAATTTTCAAAGCCAGTGAGAAGTTGAAGCCGATCTGGGATCAGCCTTGTTCATATCCCATCACTTTTTCGATGATAGCCCTTCTCCCTAGGATGACGCCATGCCTACCCAGATGGCTGTGGGAACTGCGCTACCTAGCTCAAAGGACTTTTGTTGTCAATCATTTGGTCGTACGCTAGTTGTCTTCTCGGTAAGAAAACCGATATGATAACTTCCAAGTTGACTACTGTCTCTTGGTAGTTTTAAATCTGCTCAGACCAACAATTAGGGTACATATGCGATCCTCGGTAAATATCCCTAATCCAACAGACCCCTAACAGAGTATTCTTTGAAGATAAGATCGTTCCCACAGCAGCTCCAGTTTGCCTTGTCTTACAACATCTGAACCTGAACATACCCATAAGAATTCCCTTTAGAGCCATGAATCGGTGGGTAAACGCTCGTCTGACTAGTTATATAGCTTGAAGCTTAGTGGAGTGGAAGCTTGATAGCCTTAACAGAAACGAGCCAGATATGTCGGGCAAGTGCAAAGAAGTTTTTCGAGCCACAATGCCACTACCTCCTTCACCTTTCGTCTTCCGACAACTGAAATTTCTATTCTCGTCCAATTTTACCTTCACTTCGGTATTTTTAATGAGGGACCGTATACCAGAAGTCTGTAATGATCTCTCACCATCTACTGGTTCCCTTATACAGGGCTCTTGGGAGACGAACAATTAGCCGGTCAGAGTTAGCGAACTCCCCGTGCTCCAGCTTTTTCACTGGCTCACTTCATCTATTTCTATTTGCTGTCAGTTAATGTGTGGTCCATGGTATCATCACCCACAACTGATGGATGACAAACTGAAGAATCCTTCGGAGTGTAAACTGAATGAATTGCTTTGATATAAGGAAAAACCAATCGGAAACTACTGAATGGGAGTAATTGGACTTATAGAAGACAGAAAATGACCTCCACTGACATGGGCTATTAAGTGGTATTGGAAAGGTCTTGCTAATCGTTGTCATACCCCTAGTCAATCTGTACTTCCACAGAAGAGGTCGACCTTGGCCCGTACAACTGTCCGGCAGCAAAGCTTCTCGTGTTCATCTCCCATGTGGCCAAGGATCAAATGAACTTTAGCGGCGAACAAAATTCAAAAAGCATTTTTATATCGCCGGAACAAAATGTCCACTAATACTGTCCCGGGCCCTCCCACTTGGGGTCCCAGTATCCAAGTAATGATTACAAGTTTTTTTTTGTTCGATTGCAAAAATGCCAACTGTACAGCCCGTAACATCTGGTCGACTGAGTGATAATTTTCTGAAGGACCACACGGAGATAAGAGAGAAGACTTTCGGAACACGCGACCATCATTTTGTTCGCATAATTTCACGCCCAATCTATTCATAGCCATCATTTTTTGATTTTTTTCCTCCCAGTAGTCGTCTACTTGAACAGATTGTTCAGAGAGCAATTGTCAAGTGCTTAAGAGGATTTCTTCAAGCATGACATCGAAGACATTTGTCCTCTCACTCTACAGCTTACTTCTTCATTTTGCAGGTTTGCATTGACCGAGCGCATCCATCGTCGTCAGCGATGCGCTCAGTTTTCAGCACCTTCCTTGTGATTGTCTTGCTCGGTTGCATCGTCGAGTCTAAGGTAAGAGAATTCTGGCATTCATCGATTTACTTTTATCGTTACTTGTTTAATTAGTACCCCTGGCCAGACTACTGTAACTACTTCAAAATTCCCTCAAACAGTTTCTGTAAAAGTGCACTTGCAAGAGCATTTAATAAACAAATAAATAAATATATAAACACTGTGGGCAACTGCTTTGTTCAAGCGACAATTTTTGTAGCTTTAGCCAAGAATTCGATTGAACTTACCAGCTTTCTATAGGGGACCAGCCGCCAGATCATTTTTCTTCAACTTGCAAAATTTCTTTCCTATGGCGGCTTGTCTAGTCTACTCTGCTAATCCCTCAGCGTGATACACAAAGCGCAAAAGACGTCGGTTTCTTATCGAATGGGATTAGTTCTTTGTTCATTATAGTTCCGGGAAGCCGTTCATCATGTTCACATTACTTTTGAGTGAACGCATCCGTTTTGGGTAGTGATAGAACCGTTACTACCGTTGAAGACCTAACCTTGAATAGTAACCGTTGTACTAGACGATTCTCTACCAGTAGGGGTTTGTAGCGACCTCAAGAATGAATATGTTCTCCATGAGATCACTTATAGAGAGGCGAATTCATCGAGATTCCAGAAACTTTTAATTTTTAACTCCAGGAAGGAATATTTTTATTTATATCACTTATATCTATAAGGATGTGAGGGTTTCAGATATATCGTTGTAAACGATCGTCACGACGATGTGGACGTAATGAGGCACCTACTACTGCCCCAGAATCTCAGTAAGTACCTATTTTATAAGTTGTTTCATGAATTCTTTAAAACGCTGGACAAGTTTTTGCGTCATAAGTAACTCGTATTTCATCGAGGAAATGAATAGTGCAACCAGAAAGCCAAACTTTATCGTTGCCCCAGGGTGGGTTACGGATGTCGTGGCCTTCTGAACCATCTACGTTCCCTAATCCGCTTTGGAACTCAGGGCCGAGGGTGGATCGAATGATTCGGGTGGGCACACACAAGTCGCAGGTCCCATACAAGTGAATAAAGTTGAATAATCTGACGGCATCAATTGTTTTTCCGAGTGATACGAACGATATAGTCTGTTGAACTGTATAGTAATGCACATTGTAGCGTGAAAATGGAATCATCGGGGTAGTTCCGTAGAAGTGGATTTGTAGACTACTTAGACCTTGTAACGGCATTCTACTGAACTTTCGATCATCTTGAAGATAATGAGTATTTTTTGATGGTTCGAAGAAGTGCGAAACCTTATATATGCCATTTCACTTTACTGCTTCCTTATTGATGAATTGAAAGTTTTTAGGGAACGCCCACGAGTGATCTGGTCCTCTGATGGTAAAATCGGCAACAGGTATTTCGAATCTGATGGAAGATACTTCGTAGAAATACAGGTAAAGTTTCTCAGCTATTGCTCTGAAATTAAGACCACGACGAGGTTGCCAACTTCACCCGTTGACTATTCAACCGGGCAGGTATCTGTCCCTGGTAAGAAGCGCTGCCTCGCCTTGAAATGATCAGGAGGATCGATTTTATCGAATCCAACAAAACAGATTTTTGTTATTCTGTTGGTTAGGACATATCAAGTGCAGTAGTGTCCTGACGAATGATGAAATCGGTCAATAGACCTGAAATTGCCCAAATATGCTCAACTTGTAGACTAGCATGTAGGGGAGGGCACACAATTGACTCTTATCCAGGCCAGCCCTCGTTTGGGGTAACTATTCTTAACCCATGTTTCAATCCTTCAAAATCGAATTTCACCCAAACCGGTGACCCCTGTCTTTTATGATTTTGGTTTGTAACTTCCTCTGGGACGTTGGTAAGCTCCCAAGAGCTGTTCGGACAGACCAATGTTACCGTATTACTCATAGATAAAAAAGCTGCTCGAATTTCTTCACATATGTGTGGAATGCGGAGCACGAACCATGACTGGTTGAAGTTCACGGATGTTGCCGAATAGGCTGAGACATCAATAATCGGACCCGTGGTGGGCACGTCGTCTGTCGGTGATAAGGTCGAAACGGACACGTACCGAATCTAGCTCAGTTGAAAGCCATGCAACTGCCTTTACATTTTTTCAGCTAAATCCTATTCGTTATGCAGGAAAATGTACCCCATCTTAGGGTTGTTTTCGAACCTTTAATAGTTGAAAACGAGTGGCGGTATGAAATGGCTTGTCGTATTGCTAAGCTTCTGCCCCCATAGAAGAACTCGTAGACCTCCTCCATCCTGAAAGCGTCCCAAGCTTCAAACAAAGCACGCTCGCTACAAAGTTCGTCATTAACCAGTGAGCACTTTGATCAGTGAAAGCGATAACGTCTTCCATAGAAATCCTACCGGTTTCCCGGAAACTACTGGGACTGCATTGACGGTGGGGTAGGAGTCACCGCATTACTGAGAAAGATTACAAAGATGATCCGGGGATCGAATCCTGGCTCGAACTCACCAAGGCCAGCCAAGTCTTCCGAGGATCCAAACAGCGCCGCGATATATCAGCCTCCTGCATCAGATAGAGCTTCTCTCCGTCGATTTAAATGTGTTCATTTCAGGAATTGGTGCCGATTCCTGGTGGTAAATATCAGATCGTCAAGAAAGTGGTCGAGACTGGACAGCCACCTAATGTTCCACCCGATCAAAGAGAGTCACCTGCCGGAACACATCCTGACCAAAGTGGACAGCCTGGCTCCTATCATCCTGTCTTGGGCGACCGTCCCGATTCTTCAGCTCCTACCCATTCACATTCTCCTGACCAGGGTCCACCTTCTTATCCATCTCGTGACCAGGGTCCACCTTCTTATCCACACTACGGAGGAGGTCAGCCACACCATCCTCAACACTATGGCAGAGGAGATAGTGAGGTTAGATGATGGTTTTGGAAACTCAGAAGTTTTATAAAAGAGATTGCTCATGACATATTCCAGTCAGGACCTACT
The DNA here is from genome assembly GCA_900617895.1 of Haemonchus placei. NCBI lineage: Eukaryota > Metazoa > Nematoda > Chromadorea > Rhabditida > Trichostrongylidae > Haemonchus > Haemonchus placei. The sequence goes on along the minus strand of UZAF01017159.1, from coordinate 2,729 downwards.
CAATTTTTAATTGTTCAGTAAGCTATCTATTTAGACTATGCCGCCAGTTCAATACGACGAAACGTGGTACGAGCCACCAGGCCAGACGTCCTACCCGAGACTGGTGATTCCTTAGTTCCTAGCCGATTTGTAGAGCTAATTTTAGAATTGCTTCAGTTTTCCAAGAGTTCCCATTTATGTAAACACTTCGTGACCTCGCTCTTTTCAGCTGTTTTCACCCCATCATGGCTGGCGAGAGATGAACGAGGACGAAGTACGAAGAGTCAGGCGGATTCAGCCGCTCGCAGATTATGATCCACTGCTGTCAAGCCCTGTCGATAGACTGCCCGATCAAGAAGGTAGAGGTCAGCCCAGCGGCACTGGTGAACGTCGACCCTATCCTCACGAGATGCATCGAATTCATGACCAACACCCTAGTCCGCAGCAAGGATATCCATCTACGGGCTCGCATGGGCATTATCCCGATCGCGCACAATATGCGGGCAGACATCCTGGCTCAACTCCCGAGTCATCCGAAGAAGAAGTCAACCCAACCGTAGAGCGCAGAACAGACAATCACGGACGAACATGGATCCTGCGAGAAGGACGATGGCATCCTCTTGATGGCAGTGAAAATATGGATCACCAACATGAAGCTCCCCCCGCAGCAGAACATGAGCATCGCAGACATGAACAGCATGAGGCTCCCCCGGGAGCAGAATATGAGCATCGCAGAGGTGGCCAGCATGAGGCTCCCCCAGCACCAGAACCTGAGCATCGCAGAGGTGAATGGGTGTTCCGAAATGGAATGTGGCATCGTGACCCGCAGCAGCAGGATCGAAATCTAGGCAGTGAAATTGATATTCCATTGAATCGGAATGAACCGGAAAGATCCAGAGATGGCTGGGTGATGCGTGATGGATCCTGGCACTACGAACCAACTCAGCCAGCCCAGAATGAAGTGCAAGACGCTGGCACTCCAGCTGAAGGAGAAAAAGTTGGAGACGGTTGGGTACTTAGAGACGGAGTGTGGTATTACGAACCTCAGGGCGGAACAACGACTCGTCCACCACCACAGCCTGAAGCCGGTAGAGCCGGTGACGCTTGGGTTCTACGAGATGGAACATGGTATTATGAGCCTCAGAACCATCAGCCATATGCCCGCCTTCCTGGTGCAGCTTATCATGATGGAGTTGGGCAGTGGGAATTCCACGATGGATCATGGCACTTTGTTACTCCCCATCATGGAAGTCATGCTCATGCAGGAGGAGTGGAAGGTCATATGACTCACGTTGATCATGATGATAGGATGGGAAATGTGAGAAGGGTTCACGTCCCGAACCATGACCATGGAGACCATGGCAGTAGACTCGTGGAAAAGGTAGTGAATTTGGCATCAGGTTCGGGAGGTGACGTGAATAAGAGCAATGATACCTCCATTGACTATCGAAACTGGTCCTATTCGTATTATGAGCAAGGCGGTGATGGAGAAGCCGATGCCGAAATGTTCGAATCTGACCCTTCTGAGGGAAGTGGTCAGCAACCATCCAACCGTCTGGAATCTCCCCAATTCATCGAACAAGGAAATATGGCCGCAGTCGTATATCCCGATGAAGGAGCAGCCGAACCAGGCAAATCTTATTCATCCTATTTCATTAGGGACGGAGACGTTGGTGCAATGGTCTACACTGAAGGTGGGGTCGAAGAGAATCAAAAAATAGCCCAAGCCAGTACAGATGAAGGTTTCCCACCGAATGGTCCCAATATACTCTCTGTCGAAGATTTCAAACGTCTACAACCATCATTGTCCTCAATAGTACCTATGCAAGTAGGCGCTGCACATCTTTCCTGTGATGGTGTGGGTCCTTCAGACGAAACAGAAGAATATTGGTTGATTAGGACCACACCATGTGGAGATAGTTCTCCAGAAGGTCGTATTCTGATGCCGAATGGTGACATTTTGAAATTCTACGGTTATCCAAAACTCGTACGTGCATAGAGGCCATCGTCGATCTCATATGGCCTTTTTATCGAACTTCACGGTAGAATTACTTGTATACAGCATTTATATATCTGTGCGTGTGTGTGTTTTGTTAATATTGCTTCAAGTACTGTTAATAGCAATGAATGTATCATAATAGTATCGAGTGTTTCATTTGAACGCTACATTGTAACTGGTTAAGCCAAATAATATGCGATTCTGGACTGAACATGAGTGCATGGCGCATTCCAGAACAGGTTCTTTCCCTCCCGATGACCTTTCAATAATACAATTACCAATCAAAACTTGTATTATCATTATGGAACGAAGTAGTGCAGTGGCAAAAGGCGTACTACCACAGAAGCATGGTCACGAGTCCAATCCCGGATCAATACCCGCCTCATAACTAAGCCTCCCATCCTTCCGGGATCGGCCAAGTGATAGCAGACACGTCTTACCAATTAGAGGATAAAAGCACTGAATTGTACATCGGCTGGCCACCGCAAGTCATTGTATAGGCCTTATACGCATTCAATACGCCAACACGATTCTGAGTAGAAGGCGAGTGCAGGGCGCATCCCAGAAAGAGTTGATTAGCATCAAAGACTTACCCTTTTCTATGTCCTATCATTAACTATACGATAACTTTAATGAATCTCACAATGTTCACCTTCTTTGTGGAGATAGCGATGAGTTTAGGGTCTACAACAGCCTTTACAAACGAAACTGTTGAAAAACTTTCCCTTCGAGGGAAGCGTTCGAGAAAAAT
>UZAF01017158.1:30793-44701 GCA_900617895.1 Haemonchus placei | reverse complement strand
GGGGGGGGGGGGGGGGGGGGGGGGGGGGGGGGGGGGAAGGGTTGGAGAGCTCGTTGATTCCGTACTGTATAGTTCCGTAACAATCTAAAATTTTTGTCAAGTATCTGGATTTAAGACACCGTTCTACTAGGGACCTACATCTGCTGAATCCTCAAAATTCGAAAAATTCTTTAAAAATCCAGTTTGTTCCGATTCTGAAATCTGCAGGCCGGCCCTATTTTATAGAAGACGGGATAAAAATATCCTAAAATATTGACACCCACAGGCTGTCTCTGTTTACAGGCATTTTATTCTTTACAGCCAATTTATTCAGTAGTAAATTTGCTAAAATAAGATTAATATGCAATTATTGAAATTTATGATCACGAAAACGGCATTAGTGATATTGCCATGAAAAAGTGCAGTGTTTGATAGAAAAATAGTGAGAAAGAGGAAAAGGGTGAGAGAGAAGAAGAAATGGTGAATTGGGAGAAAAATGAAAAAGCAGCCGCGATGTTGGGATATGAATTCGTGAAGAATGAGAGTCAAAAAACTTGTAATTTACTTTGTTCCACTTAAACACTGTGAAGTATTCCAACCAGCTACACCGATGTCGTTGGCAAGTTTCCAAGTATATCTTTTCCTTCAGAAAAAAGTGTTGGAAAGTTCATAAAATGGCTCAAACCGTTTAGAAATGGCTTAATCAAATTTATATCAATTAACAAAATTTAAAATAGATAAATCTAGTTTAAAAATAAGAAGTGCCACAAAATCGTTAGGCCTTGTCGAGTTTGATCTTACAAGGCTCCATTAGAGCTCATTACTTCCCAATGGGAGTCGCTTTCCATTGCAGAAGTCTAGAACTTCAGTTAAACGTTACAACAAGAGAACAAGTAGGAACAATTTGACTGCTTGTCAATGGTCGTCAAAATTCAGTAAACATCCGATGCCCACAAACATCCGGAAAAAAACTTATCCCGAAGTTTGTGGTTACTGGATTGTGGCTTTGCACTTACAAAGTTCATAGAACTGCCCAATGTACTATATAAATTGAGAGTTATTAAATATCAATTTGTACTTCTTAAGAATATTTGTTCTGGGGTTGCACTGGAAACAAAAGTACAATCGTAATGTTAGGTATGACGAAAGACCCTAGAAAGAGGACTCCAGATATTAGACCGAGTTAAAAAGTCACTCACATTCCCCCTTCTAATCTACATATCCCTTCAGGGTCAATCATTCGGAGCCAGAGTTGTCTGGGAGGATAATGGAACTGATTCCTACATTGGCTGGCTATCCGCAAGTTATTGTACAGGCCACATATGCATCCAAACACTATTACGATCCTGATCGAAAGTTGGATACACGGCTCAACCCACAGATTTATCAACTTCTAATGATTTTGAGCTCTATTTCCATTACCATGTGCACCCGATATTTTAGGAAGAAAAGAAAATAAAATGGAAGGAATGTTCTCAAAGTTCATGCGCTGCTTTAATGAATTACTTTCATGAATAGAGTCATTGACGATTTTATGTAGTGTTTCCAATAAAACACGAAAGCATACTCTCAGTAAAAGCTTGACGGGAAAAAACCCCCTAGAAACCACATGGAATCTCTCTTCTGGGAGCTTTTGCAAAGGAAATAAATTGTAGCCAGGAAAGAGGTTTGTATTACTCATAAACGTTTTCAAAGAGCAAATACTTTGATATCTCAGCTAAGAGTGCACTTGTAGGCAAGCCTGATTTCGATCTGGTTCTTGCGAACCTCCTCTCTCTTACCCATTACTATGGAGTTCCGAGAATCCCACTAACTAGCATCATTAGTTGGGAATTTTTTTTTTTGCAGAAACGTGTACGGGGTGGGATAGAGAAATTAGTCGATAGTAGAGGGTGCTAAGCAAAGACCTATGGCTTCAGCCATTCTTGTGTCCGATTTTACGATCTTCGGCAATTTTTCAGGGAATTATTTTGGTTCCTCAAGAAAGGACGTGGATGCCTTCTAAGCAATCAACAAATCTTTGAGGGGAACAAATCAACAATCTTTATCTTTGAGGTTTTGGAGGAATATTCCTCATTTCGGGCGCAGAGATTCCTCTCGTTGGGGTTCCAGGAACCCAGAACTCTTTTTTTGTATCAAACTTTTGTTCCCACAGCGACTCTATCCCATACTTGGTTCTCAGGAAAGAACACTGATGCCATCTAAGCGATCAACAAAATCGCTAACATTCGAGTCTTACCCCTATCAGATCGGGCCCGGACATTTTTTTTCTTGGGTTTTCAGGGCTCAAAGCTCTATCAGGCCGAATTCTTGTCTCACAGTAAGTTCCGTACCTGTCTATAGGTATCCTCAATAGTTGGCACATAATTTTCGGAAAATGTTCCTTTGACAAATCGTTGAACGATAGACGATTTACCGACACCTCCTGCACCAAACACCGCAACTCGGTAATCGGACACTGAGGCCGGGTCGCCAAGCCGGCCACCCTGGAACAACTGCATTTGGTCTCAAAGCACTACTCAACAAACCGTAACTTACCGAACCAGAAGGATTTGCTGTGTCCTCAATGCTGAATGTCGTTTATCCTTGAAAATGAGCAAAAATCAGAGGGAAAATGTCAATTGCACCCAAAAAACCGCGAATCAACTGATGCTGATTGGCATTAGCTTTCATGAATGTTAGAAAGGAAGTGAATGGCATTGGTAAAAGACGTAGTTAGGACAACAAAAAGAAAAGAATTCAAGGGAAATGTTCATAAATGAATAGCAGCTGAAAGACAAAAACTGGAACGGCCTTCAACGTCGGCAGCTAATCGAAAGGGCAATAGCATTATGGACAACAAATGAGACATAAGGCGGGCGTCCATTTTGTGCATAAGTTCGTGGAAGCAAATCGCCTCCGTCTGCCGTCCGTCCGTCCACTGGGTGGCAGAGAGAGAGACCGAGCGGAATTGGTATTTCGCTAGATCGATGAGGCGGTGAAGAGTTCGGTGAAAGTGCTGCTGAACATTTTGTGCAGCTCTTAAGGGAAGTGCGAGTGCCATAGACAAATACCGAAGAAGAAGAAGTTTTTGGAGAAGGCGTCCCAGGCCACTTTTCGAAAGCCCTAAGCAATTTCTTGGAATCCGATCGGAAATAGCAATTATTCATTCGGAAACTTGCAACTTGAAAACTATATATGACTTTGAACTAATAGAAAAACTAGCGATGAACCGAGTCAAAGCAAATTCGTCACGCCATTGACGCCTGGTAGCTGGTGCATTATTCAGATATGCTCTCTCCCCCTCTCGACCACGAGAGAAGGCGTCCCACGCGACCGACGACAAGGAGAACTGCCGGCGAGGTGCGAACTGCTGCTGCTGCTGCTGCTCGATGAAGGCGCAGTAGAGAGAAGTGCAAAACAAGGAAGTCATTATGGGAATAAATGTCTAGGCCAGTTCTCTTCCTATGACTACCCACGTACTACGACCAAGCGCTTTCAAACGTACTTTTACTCGGTCATGCGGAAATGCGAGACAAATGTGGGTCTAAGTTCGAAAACCTGAAATTTAACTCATTAAACGCTACTGTTACCAACCAGGAAGCTTTCTAGCACTATCGTAAGTGACACTATTCAAAATGGAAGGAAGGTCTTTTGAAGGTTATAGAGGAATACTTCTGCCTCTGACTTAAGGGACCTGGGAAGAGTGCATCCATATGAGAAACCATACTATTAGAAAACGAAAGAGTTTTCGAATTGCGTAGAAGGAGTAAGTGGAGGAGGGTCGCACTTATTCAAAAGCATTTAGGAAGTTTCAGCTGCTCAGGAACTTCAGAGGCGGGTAAAGTTGTGCAGCGACGGGGCACGACGACGTAATAGCATGTGCAAGTGCCGAATCCAGGGGTCCAACCGTTGAATTAGCCCCCCCCCCCCACCTCGAGCGAATCGATTCAATGCAGGCACAAGCTCCCGCGCGAATAGCATCAGACCCACTTATGACCTAAAGGCGGTGAGACGGCCATAGGCTTTTGGAGCAGTACTCTTACGACAAAAACGGAAAGCTCTATTGCCCTGAGGGCGAGGTTCATATGATAGAGCACTCCCTTACAGATTCGAGCAAGACCTTCCCGAGCTTTCTGGAAAGAAAGGGACAAGCGAAAAGAACAAACCGCTCACGAAACAAAATTTCTGAAAACCTACGGCAAGAGCGCAGCGCCACAAATTAAATTGCATATTCAATAAGACCAAACAGAAATTATCTGCTGTCGGTCATTCCTCATGCGACAAGCTTTACAAACGAGTTACCCGAAATAGATCAGAACTTCTTCCGGGAATCAGCTCAATAATATCATATTTTCTCAGTTGAATAGGCTCCTGTAATCGTATTCGGGTTGCAGGCATTCATTGGCTATTCGCTGCCCTTTCTGAAAGCTCTCGGGCTCGTCATTTTCCGCTTCATTAGCCACCCACACAGCTTTTTTTCCAGGTCCATGTCCTATGGAGAGATGAAGTATTTCTTCTGCGGTGGGCTGTTTTCCATGATGAACGCCATGCCTCTCCCCTCTAATTGACCACATAGCGATTTTCTTCCCTCCCGTAGCTTATTTTCCGTAAACAGTTTTGTGGCTGTGGCTCGAAAGTTAGTTGTCGTGAAGGTGGAATAGGAACAACAATGAGATTGTTGGCTACGGAGAAAGTAGAATCAAGAACGATGTACGAAGGAGAAGCCTCCTGTGGGAAGACTGCAATGGGCAATAACGTCTGCAACGATCTGTACAAATACACTGCTCAAACCATCTGTGATCAAATATCCTCTCATTCCGGCATTTTTTTTGTTCCCGTCGGCTCTTTCACAGCACTCAACCGATTCCATTTTTCATTGCAGATCGAATTTCAATCCGCTATTACTCCCATTACATCTTAGAGGACCTCAAGGAATTGATCAACCCTTTAGAATAGCTCCCATAGGGCTCTCCCACCTTCTCTATTAGGGAATCTATCGTGGTAGGACGAAAGCCCTTTTGAGCCGTGCGTTCCACCTGCACCAAGACCGTACGGGCGTCTCGGTGATTAATTGGTCTTCATGACAAGGTCTAAGGTCTAGTGCAATGTTCACAGAGCCTCAGAAGTATTCCTGAAGATGTAGGACTTGGGCCCTCCCGGGCAGCCTTTCCCACATAGGTGAAGGTGGTTGCCTGAGAAGGTCCTGTCTACGCATACTAGAGCCTTTTAACACCTGTGCACTTAGTTTTTGTCGTCTATTTGCCCTTTCTAAGTAGAGTGAATTGGGTGGCAAAGTGGGAGTGCTCATGTCCGGACATTATCCTTTTTGTTTTGCTGTTCACCTTTCTACACCTTTAGCTACAAAAGGGGCACAGATGAAGGAAGCCGACAACCAAAGAGCTTTATCACCTTTTCTATTGGGAAATCTATTAGGACGCCCTTTTGAGCAGTGCATTCCACCTGCATTCAAGACCGTGCGGGCGTTCCGAGGATTAATCTGTAGGGTTTCAGGGTATGTAACAAATTCTTCATGGATTTTATGTTGTCATTTTAGGTGGCCAGGATTTTGGTGAAGTCGTTGGAACGTGTGGATCTTGATTTTTAGTGTACCCTTTTGCATTTTCTACCAGTTTTTCAACATTGTCTGGGAAGTTTACACGACTCCCAAAGCACTCCAAGTCATCTTCACTGTTTCTGGAATTGTGTGATTTAGTAAGCACTCGAAAAGCCTCATAATGAGGTCACAGTTCGGTTCTAAGAGCACCAAACTACTTAGAACCTCTTAGATGAAAGACTAAAAAAAGTAGTTGTCGTTGATCAATCTTTCCGCCACACATTTAGCCTCCATTCAAAGTCTCTGAAGCATATGATTTACGTATCCAGTGACTCAAAGGTGGCCTGTGAGTAGGAATTCCCCATTTTTCTGGGAATCCTTCTATTTGAAGCTGTAAAAGACTGGATATATTCGTCGGCACANTCAATCTTTCCGCCACACATTTAGCCTCCATTCAAAGTCTCTGAAGCATATGATTTACGTATCCAGTGACTCAAAGGTGGCCTGTGAGTGGGAATTCCCCATTTTTCCGGGAATTCTTCTATTTGAAGATGTAAAAGACTGGATATATTCGTCGGCACATCAGTTCTGTTTCTAGAATGGGTCAGCAGAGCACTACTACCATCCAAGTAAAGGGTAATCAACTTGTAAATAAAGCAGCCACAAGTCAGATTGAAAAGAGATTTTGTCAAACGTTTGTGGAAGAAGGTGGTCTGCTCCCTGAGGTTGACATTAGCAACAGGGCTTCCAAGAGGTCCTAAATTAGCGCACAAAACTGTTGAACACGAGAGAAAAGCAAGAGCAGGGAGATTACTGAGGTATGACCGTGAAAGCAGACGCTGGCCAATCACTCCTGCAGGAAGGGACTCCAAAAAATCAGACCAATCTCCTATCACATCTGCGAAATCGACTGGTTCGGAAAATTCCTGGCATTGAAGAAGCCATCAGTTCAACTGTCGTCAACACTTTTTCACTCTTCCGTGATAAAGTGTGAGGATGTTACATATCTGCAGAATGCTTCAACGATTCTGAACCGAAAGGACGTGTGTGATGGGTCCCAAGAAGAGCAGGTAATCATACTAACCGATTTCCAACAATTTCTGATGTCAATGTTGTTCATAGAAGCTATTGCTGATTACCGCAGCTATCAGTAGAACTTCCGATATATCGAACACGAATAATCTCTGCCTTTGGGACAGCCCTGCATCAGGATGCTTTCATTATAAATCACTAAGACAAACTGGAAGCTCAGAGGGACCGTCATACCTAATCAAACTTTTGGTGAAGACAGACTTCACTTGGGACAGGGCTCAGGCCTTTTACTCTGAAAGCATATCTTCGATTTTTCTTCTAAGAGCCAAGTAACCGATCTTTTTCAACTATTCCTGAGCTTTGGCCCAATCATTTATTTAGCAGCAGTCTTCCGACTGACTCGTAGGTGGTGACGCTAATCAGAAGCCACTAACTCATTTCTACTCACCTGTGCCTTCCCTTGAATGAACTGCTTGAACTAACAATTCATTGGAATCGTAAGGAATGATTTCAGGGGCGTGAAAAAATCAAAACGGCCACCAAATCAGTCTTCAAGAGGTCCCTGATCCCTGGGATCTTCAAGGGAGAAATGCTAGACCATTGTATTTAATGATAAAGGAAGCTGGTTTCCGTTGGAATTTGACGATGCGCAGAATATTTTTACTTCATATTTAGGGTTTTAAAAGGTACGCAGAATTGCGAAGAAGATCATCTACCTGACGTCTACCCAGTGCTTATAAACAGAAAACTCCCGACCACATCACCTACCGCTTATTATCATTCATCATTTCCTTCCTGAACTCAACGATTTGCGCAATACCTATGTTTTGTCATTGACTAATACGTAAAATTCAATTTCCCCTCTTTACGCTTCTTATAATAGGCTTTACTAGATAGTACAGCACTCATGAACTTCGTAGGTACACCTAGAGCATGTAGCTCGCCAGGGGTGGACTATGCGCTCGAAAAGGCAATCTGTTACCAGTAGAGCGAGGAAAGATGGATAAGGCGAGTTTTTCTGGGTGGTCCGCCTAAATAGCGCACCGTCGTTAAAGGCACAGTTCACGGTAAAAATGGCTTCTGAGATTCCTCCACAGGATGAACTTGAAGCCCGCATATCTGGCACTATTAGGTAGGACAACGGCCTTGTTACGGTGTATCCTCGAACGAGTTTCAACAGCATTGTGGAGGCTGCACCATTCACAAGGGAACCCATGGAGGAAGTTTAAAATCTTGTCATGACCCACAGCGACAATGAAAGACAGCTCTATACAGTTCTGGCTTGATGTAGTCAGCTCTCTGTGCAACTACAACAACTGAAATCTCGTCCAAATGTTCTTCTCGAAATCGGCGAACTCTCTCGCTTTCTTCACTACCTAGTGCAGTACTCCCAATCTATACTTCCGCTTTTCGAATAAAAACGAGCATCTCAAAACTATAGTGAACTGTGCCTTTAGGTATTCATACAGTAGCGTCCAGTGATATATACGTTTTCACTTTTCATGCGTAACTTCCGCAAAGGACAAGCTTTCTGCGGGAAACCCGAGCAGTAGGTGACCCGAAGAGTGAGTGGTAGCATAACTGTCTTGCGGCTCTCTCTATGTCCCTCATTATGCTTCAAGTGAAATCCGTTGTGATTTACTCTTCCTTTCTACTAACATACAAACAGCCACAGATTCATTAAATTCAAGGAAAATTTTCACGAATTATTTTTTAGATTATGGGCTCTTCTTCTGCTTGGCAAGTTCCATGACCATTGACCAGCCAGCTTCAAATAGTTCTTGGGTGTCAAAGCAATTGCTTCGATGGAAACTGGAACACAATTACAACTTAGTAGACCTTAATTTATTGCACCAACATAGTACAAAGAAAAAAAGGAAAGAGAAGAAAGGAGGAAAAGAAAAAAGAAAGAAAAAGGAGCACTAAAAGTGAAGCATTTGTCTTCCACTCAAAAACTTCGGATAAATCAAAAACTATGTGAGACTAAATGTAAGGTGTGAATAAATGCAAATTTGAAGGCACAGTTCACGATAATTAAATGGGCGGGCACGTCAATGACGTGTCCGCCTCTCATTCGACGCCACGTCAGACNGTCTGACGCGAAATCGAATGAGAGGCGGACATGTCATTGACACACCCGCCCACTGAATCATCGCGAACAGTGCCTTTAAGAATTTTTTTGGGATGGTTAGTTCAGCAACCCATTCCTGACAGCATGAGATGTTGTGCGATTAATTCGGCTGGACAGGGTTACACAACCACGGAATATGTTTCCATGAAGTACCCGCTTGTCTTGAACGGTTTGCTTTCAAATCGGTTAAGAACATCTGAGATCTATGGAAAATGGTATACAAAGTCCTATGGAAATGTCAAAATATGCAATTACTTGATTATATGTTGCCAGATAACATCCAGCTGCTTTAATGGCCTTTGAGTCTTGAAATTTCAGTTGACGAGAAGTTGTACAATTCATTTTTCTACATTTTTCTGCTCATCACTTTCTTTCTGATGCCACCTGCTTTACGATTTCCCCAACGTCACAGGATCTTACCGTATATGTTTTACAGTTTCCGTGAATCTAAGCCGTCCTTTGGTTCGGAGCCTCTCCGATTCGGTATCCAGTAAGCAGAAAAGGCCACTTCGAGCACAGCCGTCCTTACAGATCAGCATTAGGGCGTTTTTTAGATTTAACCCTATTGCACTCCGAATCTGGAATTGGCATAGGACAAAACATCAGCAAATTGGGTTGAACGTGCAGTTATTACATGTCCCTACTCTGACCTTTTCGTGGATGCCCAGAAATCCTTTTGGTGGCTCAGAATCGACAGTCCAGCTCGTAATACAATACGCTTTTAATTCTACTTTGTTTACAGTTAAATTTCGAAGGACGTATCCTTCAGCTGAAATTTTATCCTGGAAGGAACTGGGACAAGCTTATCAGGGAGATGTATTTTGTACCTTCATCTCCGCTTTCTATTCTCACCGATACATCTCCATAGGTACCGTCTTCAGGGAACAGAAACCTGAAACCACGAGTAGCAGCAGGACGATCGTGAAAAGGAGGCTGAACTTGAGTTCAACCAAGTTGCATTGACCTCATCGAATAAGCTACCTTGACTCAAGTCAGTCAAGCAGTACTTCATATAACTTCGATGAATAAATCTTTGGGTACAAGTACTTTGTAAGGCACACAGAGATCTTGGCTTACCAAAGAAGCTGGATCCTCCTCTGNGGGGGTTCCCTGACTGGTTTCCTGAGGAGGGTAAAGAAGAGTGGGAAATACCATGCAAGAATCATTTTCCTTTCCTCTTTCTCACCGAGGTTGCTTAGGCTGCTAGAAATTTGCTTCAACTGACATCGCTGGATCTTCCCAAACCAAACAAAAGCAGTTTTTTTTTCGAGTTCCCTGCCTGGCCAATATGCCTAGAGAGATTCATGGGCGCGGACCAACAATAATTGCCCGGAGGTTAACCATTTCTACAGAGAACGATACCCTTATCCAACGTTTAGAAAGGAGCAGAAAAGAATATGCTATATGCCTTTTTGCAAGCAGAATTTAGATGGTCAAACAGAATGTTTAGGCTTCCTTGCCACCGGCCGAACAGCAGTATAAAATAGATTGCTATGTCCTTTGTTGAGATCTGCTTCTGCAGAGGTTTTCAGATGGCAGCAGAATCGATATGAGATGCCAGAGCAGCAAAAAACGTGGGGTACTTGAGTGGCAACCTCTAAAAAATGCAGTAGGCTTTACTTCTCCCGAAAATGAACCACTTTCAAGGGGACGGATGCATCAGAACCATGAGTGGGAAAGGTTCCCGATATCGATATGTTGTGGTAAGACCAGATTATTAGCAGCAAAGGTGAGGCTTTTGGGAGGGATCGGTGGAAAGTGATATGGCGTCGAAAAACAGGAAACAGTTGAAGAATTCATAATTTTACGTTTTTTCTCGTTTAGGCAGTTACAAATTTTACAGTGAAAAGGAATTTTGGAAATTTTGCGTGTCTCTGGTGGCCCATCGTTGTCTCTCCTCTCTAGCTCTTCATCAAAGGTAGAGAACAGCCTGTGTTTACATCTACGATTTCAAGCGCTACCATACAAGTCTAGGCTTTCGCGTAATGCCCTTGGCGCAGCTCCTCCAATCCAGGGCAAAATGNAAAACAACTTTTTGCTTCTCGTTCTGCTCCTTAGAATGCCCTTTCCGTAATGTGTTTTCACGCCCATTTTCTTTGTCGGAAACCATTTTTGGTATGTGATTGTAGTTTTTTCAAGCAATTGTTTTTTGGTTACAATCTGGCGTTCTTGGTCCGATCTTTGGAGAGGAAGTAGAACGGGCTGGTATAAAAGAAAGGACTAGAGAATTAAACAAATTCACCCGCTCGTTCTCCTGAACAAGTTGCGATATCTCTCTTTCAGGCTTGCTTGATGTGCAGGTAAATTAAGCTCTGCGGAAGCGGAACTGAGGCTTAACAGCCTTTCTTTCCGGGGAATATGTTTGTTCGTTCACGATCACTTTTAATAAAAGCTCAAGGAAAGGGGCGTTAGTTCCTCCTTGGAGGCAGACTAGGTAAGTAAATGGAGTTCGAGGAAATAAAATGTGTTGAGAAGGCCAAAACCAGGAGCACACTAGCAAACAGACGCCAGCCGAAGGGGGGTAAAAAGTAAAAGTGGTTCTTTTGCGATATGGACAGGTACGAGGCTACCTGGAGTAACTGTGAAAGGCATGTTCTACCAAACCTCACTATTTAGGAAACGGTGCAGCGCTAACTATAAGAAGATCTTTCGCTGTTACTGTTGAAAGCCAATCTCTTCAAGAAAACGCATTTATACTCGTCGGAAGTATGGCGCTTTGGCCCACCTCATCAGTGTACTTCAGCCCTCGAACAAAACAATAATTAAACCCAGGATTTCTTCCGATCCATTGTATTGAGTTGCCACAAACATGTGCCAAAAATCTTATAAGAATCCAGGATTATGATGGGATTTCCCGAAAGCTTCCATAGAAGCAGGGGGGGGGGGGGGGGGGGGGNCCTACTCACATGTATGGGTATAGCATATCAGGAGATACATGATATCTCCATCGGTTGTCCAGATAGAGGTTCATAGCCTGCCTTTACATTTCAGACTGTGAAGCGTTGGTTGAGGTGTGCACGGAACCGTCCAAAAGGACCTTGAGTCCTAACTGACACAAGCTTCCATTGACTTCAGCTGCGCACTGGCCAAACCGAACTCGTAAAGAAGTTTGGAGTCAATGTAGATGTACAGTCGCATCATTATAAACGAAGTTTTAACTCCAAGCGAGTCTCTGAAGTGAAGGCCACAGAATGGAGTAATCCAAGCACTCAGTAAATTTTCGAAAACTTTCGTCGTTTCGCCGTCGTTTCTGCTAAAATGACGAAAAGAAAAAATCGCACTTGAAGGTTTCATCACTGGGATCGCCCATCACAACTAATGCGTCGATCTGTACTTGGCTGAGCATTCGAAAGAAATCCGCCTGTGTGTCGCTATCGAACGGAGCTTGAGCCATAATGTACTGATCTGAAATGAGCGTGAAAAGTTTATTTATGAATATTTCCTGTTTCATGTTAGTCATTTCTATCTTGTCCTATCAACTAAAAGGTTAGTGTATTTGTATGCAGCATTCGTTCTAGGATACGCCAAGTTTTTGTCTTCCATTTGGAACGGAGAAATACGCCCATGAATGCGCAGGCAGTGACCTGGGAGAATGTAGAACCCGAGCACGTTTTTGCTTACAAACAAGTCTGGAACCGATCATCAGAAAATCGACCATGCACTGGGCTATGATTTGATCTTGGACTATGCCTATGGTAACGCGATACATGGCACTACACCACCTCCGACATGTATTTCCTTTTGACTTGAGACCGAATCGATAGAAATGATGTGAAAAACTGGTCAAATATGATCGGGATTACACGGTGGGGTGGAGGGAAGGTTCGAAACCCATTACTTCTTTAGAAAAACATCTTTGGCAGTAAGCAGTGGCAGTATTGAGGTATAAGAGTTAGTTCCTGAACCATTGATGCTACATTCTGCTACATTCCTTCGCGCGTGGTGTTTCTCTCGCCGCGACGCGACAATTTCGATCTACTGCACCACATCCCACACTATCAGATAGGTATGGTCACGGGTTTAGATCCCAAATCGCTATCCGTCCAAGCGAACTAGACCTCCGTTGAGAGCTGATACCAGACCTGCCCTATAAGATAAAACCCGACCCGTATATCAGCTGACACTGCAAGTCAATAGGTTGCATACTCATCCAATCGCCGCTAGGATTGTGAATGGAAGCGGAATGCGGGAGCGCATTCCACGGAGGGGATTCACCAACGTCATGGACTGTGACCTTTATCCTTCCTTGATAAGGAGCAAATATATGTAACGGGTTGGACAAGTTGCTCGAACGTTTCCCCATATTACCCACTTTTTTTGACACATCCGTCAACGTAGGATGCATGATAGTAGTCGCCATCGCCGCCAGACAGCACCACTCGACTGTAGTCGTAGAGAAAAACAGCTGAAATCACACCGTCACAGGTCCCTTCACCCATTGAAATGACAAGAACTCAAGTGCGAACCATCTTGTTTGAGATTCTTTGATCGATTTTCTTTCTTGAAAAAGGCGAAAAATGTGGGAGATTCCTTGACAAAGTCCTTGTGGGCCTCCACTACACCTTCTCCGAGCTTTTTTGATGAAATACGGGTTGTAAACTGAAAAATACACTATCAATCTAAGTTGTCCTTAGTCGAATACGCCATTAAATTCATCTTCACCTAAAAAATAACCCAAGACTGCACTAATGACAAGAAAGGATGCCAGTTTCCTTACACAATTGAGAGGATTACACGAATAAGGCCCCTGCTTAGATACCTTTACTACATTGGAATGTGAAACTGTAATGGATCAGTTGGTAATCACCAGTGTTATTCAGCTGCTTAGTTTTTTTATGTTCACCCGAATGCTTTTCGAGAGGTCCAACCACCCTAACGTGCCAACTTCTATAGCATGCTACTGTCTTCTCCCTGAGCCCATGCTATTTTCCTCATCTCCTTTCTTACTGCTTCTTCCTAAAACCAGGATTCGTTCCTTACTTTCCAGTTGGGAGGATGCATATGAGCTGAGTAACTGTCCTATATCGAAGTAGGGAAGCAGGGTGTGGGGAGGGGTGTAAGAGCATAGGTAGTATCGCAGTGATATCATTACTCAAAAACAATACGGCAGTACAGTTCGTTATACCGTTCTGTTAGCGGTCGGTGCAATACGGAAGCTTTCATCACTAATTTGTCTCCAGAGAGACATAACATAGAGCAGCTGGAACTCGCCAACAGAAACGAAAATTCG
>UZAF01017158.1:0-21775 GCA_900617895.1 Haemonchus placei | reverse complement strand
TGCGATCATTATTTTATGCATGATTCTACTATTAGTACTTTTGTTCTTGTATTTCTTACCTACTGCTGCATCCTGCTACATTCCTTCGCGCGCGACGCCCCTCTCACCGCGACGTGACCATTTCGTTCCTAACGCACCACACCCGGCCAAATGAAGTAAGGAAGAGGGAGCCGGCACGTTAAGCACATACAAGGGGGCTTATGCAGTGTATGTGTAAATGTGCCTGATATCAGCCGAGATGATCAACCATGAATAGACATCAAAAATTCAAAGTCCACTTCGGGAAAATGTCTCGAAGACCTGGCGATGCAACATTCTGATGGCTTATACGTGTAAGTTGATTAGCTGCCGTAGTAAGGTTACCAAAGCATAAGGGAGGGTTAACGGACCAGACTACTTGTGGGAGATTGGGTTTGGAAAATTTAGTTGCTATTGTAAACGTACCGCCCCTCAATCTAAAGAAGCGCCTCATTCGTAACAGGCTACACGATCGTCTATGTATAACCTCAAACTGTGTGGTTTGTCCAGCTGGAAGGGAGGGTGATTGTAACATGTCTGGAGGGAGAACTTCCGTTGCGCGCGCCTGCCGAAAGTAAGTCACCCCACCCACTTCGCGCGCGGCGCACCCCACTGAGGTCTCGAGATGGTGTTACAGTACCACCAAGTGACAGTGGAGCGAATGTTTTGCATTTGGTTGTGATTTCTTCTCTATTGGCTGAATGCTGCGGACTAACCGCAAATCGTATGCCCCGCTGTCAACTGCGACATTTCTCAAAGATCGCAGGCAGATCCGCCGCGTGCGACGGCTGCGGCGTGACCTAGTTTCGACGGACGCGCGCAGCGAAGCGCACCCTGTCTGGAGTGGTCTATAGAATTACTTGCCGTGATTGTGTTGATGAGTACATTGGAGAAACGGCAAGACCACTTCACGTGTGGGTCAAGGAGCATATAGATGGCATGAGAAGATTGCAAAAGTCCACTGCCCTAGGGATCCACCGAGTTCAGAACAATAGCGGAGGCGTTTTTGAGGTCACCGCGGAGGTCGTAGCACAGGAGTCGCAAGTGTGCGCGGGTAAACCATCGAGGCATTTTGGATACAGGTCACCGATCCCAAAATGATTCGTAGGGAAGAATGTCTCGCAATCACGCATTAGCTACGACCTTTTACAAGATTGGCCTTTCCTCACAGACTTTAATGAAGACGTACCCCAGCTGACACTGGACGGTTGGTACCATCACGTGTTGGGTGGTTTCGAAGAATCTACAAAGTTAGGGTGAGTGGTTCTCCTTTCGACCACCTGCGTGCCCTAAGGGTCTCGAACTTAGTGGGTTGGTGAAGACGTTTGATCGGGTAGTCGCAGATTGTTATGATCCTTTCAGGCTCTGAAGAAGGCGATTCCGCTGAAACGTCAGCCTAATAAAGGATATTTACAAACCTCGTGAAGAGTTCGAGACAACAATAAACTCAGTAACATAATTATGCCGAGGTTCATAGAAAGCCGTGCATGGAACTTCTGGGAAAGTGAAAGTTCTAGGGATATATTATATTTCCCACCTGCAATTTGCTGGATTAACATCTTTTTGTAAATCCTTTTACAATGCTGGATCAAACTACATATCACACTAATATCTTCCTTCGTTACTGACAGGAAAGCAGTAAATCTTTGTCGTGATTCATTCAAACTGGTAAACGACGACTATGGAAATGAAACTATTAACGAGTCTATCGAAAATTAGAGGCTTTTACAGACGAGTCATGTTTTTTGCAAGTTTTGTAATGTGTCTGATAATATTTAATTGTATGTGATAGCCCGTCGTGCAAGGATAAAGGATGTTAATAGGTTACCGTAGTCCACTGAGTAAAACCTAGTTCAAGGGATTGTTTTGTAGTGAATTATTTACTTATTTATTTGAATACACCCAAGGGTGTGCCTACAATACAAAAGCAGGACTCTGAGGCAATTCCTGTCAACAAAACCGGAAGAAAATGCCCTGAAAGAAGAAGAAAGAGGGAGCCTTAAGACAGCGCCCAAGGCTGAATGCCAAACATACTGTGAAAAAGAGGAACGAAGAAGGGTTAGTGTGATTGCAGGTAATGCATGGTCCAAAGTTGGAATCCTTGATCCCTTTTTCTCTGAGATTTCCACCCTTCCAAGGTAGCCGGCGATAACAAACTTCCATTCAGACTTGTAGTAGTCTTGAATGAGCATGTAGCCTATATAACTTGCAGGGGTCAACCGATTTACAAATCAGCAATTCTAGCCTCCTCGACGAACCAGGTTTTCTATCAACCTATCCAGAAGGGATGGGAGGCTCAACTAGCTTGAAAGAGCACCAAGCTTGATTCAACCCTCAGGCCGGTGGTACGTGATAGTACGGTACCTTCCACTGCCATCAGTTACTACAAAATTACGGGAAGGCACTACCTTGACCCCAGTCCATTTGCTCTAACACTTCTTATAGTCAGAAGTCACAGTAGCCTAAAGATGCGTTTTGATCGGAAACGCTACCTCGAGAGCGCTTGCAGGATGTGCTCATTCACAGGGAACGGGGGGCCATTACTGATGTGCTACAAAAAGTAGCTTATCGCATGACTGTGTAGAGCGAACATCAGAGAGAAGAAGATCCTTCTCTGACTGGCAGCTTTCACGGTTGTGACCCTGATGCCATAAAGTTACTCTTTCATCTCGTCACAACTGCAAATGCACACTAACTGGTATACGGTCCCAAAGCTTATCGAAAGTTGAACATGGAGATTGTGAGAATGTACATTTCATTGAGCTTATTTAATTTACGTCAGAATTCAATAAATCATATCAGTATTGCCTGGCGACCCTCTTTTTTGAGCGATTGGACTGGTTCTAGAGGCTATAAAGGAGCACAATTAGTCATGGCGACAGAGATTATCGGAAGTCGAGCGTGTAACTTTTTCTAAAAATCACAGATAGTCTCAATAGACATTCTCTTTGATGACTGCGTAGTCCTTTCATGAGATTCATTTTACTTGAAAGTCATTCCTATGTATGGTATTCTCTACGCTCACTGCACTCAATATGGGCTTATAATGCTCAAATGTGCGATTATTAATGGTAGTGAATAAGAGACTTTTTCCTAATTTTCACGGAAGTTCAGTAAAATGGAAATTCTGCCACGAGCCGTTATGATTAACTGAATATACACGGAAAACGTCTCAACATCCCTGAAGTCGACAGAAAAGACAGATCTGGGGGTTTTGCTCGAAGAACCACGGAAATGTCCTGACAAGCTGACAAAACCTTGAGGAAATTCAGCTTGAATGAGAAATCTGTGGGTATGAGTAAGTAGTTTTTAGAGCATTTTCTTGTTTGTTGGCGAAAGACCTCTCAAAATCGAACCTGAATAGGAACATAACACCGACTCAAGACAAAAAAGGATAATCTATCTTGCATAATTCCAGAGTACCGGCTATACCCACTAAGAACCAAACAGTCGGGGTTGATCCTCTTTTTATTAGATTCTTTTCAGTCTCTTTTTCACCGGAAGGCCACTGACTTGGTCCATTCTGTTCTAAACCTCATGCGGTTTTGCGGATCGAGCCGATTTTCATTTTTATAATCAGAGAACGATGTCAATGTCTAGATAACTGATGATGGAAGTCAAAGAATTGGAATGAATATCTCATGGCATCTTGCATGAGCTAACCTGGAGAAAAGCGCGAAGGAGCAATTCTTGCTGTAGTATTACATAAGAAGAACTATGACTGGGCATATTTGTCATTGTCATTTTCGGAATCTCAGGTGAATGAGGATGAATAACGCTTTTGAAGACAGCCGATCCGTGCACTAATTTGAAAGAGACATACTTAGAAATGCAGAAGGGAGATTATCGGGCGTATGGGTGTTAGTCTTCAGAAAGATCATGACTAAGCAATAACTGGGAGAGAATCATGGCCAAGCTATATTGTAAGGGAACACCTAGGTGCCTCCTACTAGATTTCGTTCCAGCGGTAATGAAGAATCCATTTGAATTCATCTTGTACATACATATTTGTGCACAGCTAATCAGTCTAGCTAAGAAGGCAGCAGAAAGAAGTCAGAAGGGTGTGTAAAATACTAGAAGACATCAAATAATACAAAGCTGACAAAAAGCAAAATTTCCTTTTCATGAGCTTCGAGAATTGTGCCACCTACTCCTGCTACGGAATTGTGAGCCCTCTCCGTTCCCTACATGGGAAACCACAGCACTCCAAAGAACTATCCAGAGCTTCGAATAACAAAAACTAGTAGATCTTTGCATCCCTCTCTCATCATGTAGCACCCAAGCACCTTTACCTACGGCTCAAAGCTTTTTTTTTTTGGGATGGGGGATGAATATGCTTAATTGTGATAGGTACAGCCGAACACAATCAAGTGAAAATCCCTCGTACCACGAGGTTATGAAAACCAAGCTCTTCATTACAAGGCCAGTCTTCTACGGTTAGGGAGGCGCTGCATCAGAATTTGGTTATGAGCTAGATTAGACAGTAGCCCAGGTCGTGGCCCACATCAACCAGAACAGGGAATAACAGTAACTGATGGGGGTCAGAAAAAGTTCTCAGAACTCGAGACTTTGAAGTTAGGTCAAAATTTGTTTTTGTGTGAATAAAAAGAATTATAACTAGCAGGTGAATATCAAAATGACAACAAAGTAGAGGAAAGTGAAAAACATAGGTGTAGCTGCTTATTTGCGGGTCACTAATAGAATGTCCGACGTATAATCATAAATCATCCCATAGTTAATGTTTGCGAATTTCACTTAGTTAGTCTCGACGTCAATCGCAGTCCACCTTCGTCACTGGACTATAAAACAAGTAATGCGCTGAGCATAAGAACTGCTGCGACTGCGAAGCAGAGCAGAAAGCAAGAGCACGAGCTCCGTTTCAACAGTAGAACCTTCAGTTTCTGGTAATACCTACGGTAGACGGAAACATGGACTAAACGAGAATGAGCATAATAATAGCAGCTAATGAGCTCTAGAAAAAGTCATAGTAGGACGTTTCTCTGGCAATTTGTTCACCATTTCTTGGGATATGAACGTGTCATTAAAAATTTTCTTGAAGCGTGAAAGTCAATGGAAACTACTCTACCGATAAGTAGAATACCCTGGAATGTCTGGGCCTACGACTTTGTTGTAGGTGGAAAGAATTCAGTCACCTACATTACTTGTAGGTCCCGATGATAATCGATTAGCGAGTGAGCGCTTAATCGGTCCCAATCGACCCTGGCGGTGTGGCCCACCGAACCCAGAGCGCTCGAGGCATACTAGGAGGGAGCAGGAGTTCTAGCTTATCTACACAATATTTATAGGAGGAAAAGTGCGACTTCGTTCCACTTCAGAATCCCACGAACCAATATCAGTGATCACCCAATGCTCTTCAGTGACTAAGTTATGACCATCCACCAAAGGTCGCTAGGAAAGCTCCGTGTACATTGTAAGGGAGTATGGTGTGTGAAGTTATTTCAAATAGGACCCATATTTGATGAATATACTAGAAAAATATTGGAACAAGAGAACCACGGAATATCCACGGAGGAATGGGTAATGTTTGATTAGACTGCTTATAAAAGGTTTTTTCCGTAATTAGTGTATTTAGAGAGTACACAGCGGATTAGTTGTGCTACGGAGTTGTATTTAAGCATGAAAAGTTGCGGATCGCCCTACGAGCTACTACGGTAAGAGGTCCTGACAAGAGGTCAACCTCAAAACTTCTCAACGCAACAAAATGGAAAATGGGAAATGAAGGCGTCACTGAAAAGGCGTGAAATTCAGCTATCACAGACACAGAATCTACTACACTGAGACCAAAAACACCAAGGAGCGATTAGACTTCCGCTTTGTTTATCATTAACAGGAGGAAGTCAATCACCTGTATCACCTGTCGTACCTTTGATCACCGACCAGCCCAAGTGGGCGCCGGTAAAGCTTCCATTCATCCCTGTCGCGAACCAGTGTAGTTCTCTGGATCCTCTCGCTCGAGCAACGAGACATAACATTCATTTCGTGAAAAAGCCCAACCATGAAGTTGACGGTCTACTTGGTGGTGTCTGTTTGAAGTCTTGAAGGAATCAGGCATTAATATGGAAAACAGCTGAAATGCAAAGCCAAACAAGAGGTTTGTACTCCAACTTCCATAGACTAACTTAACTCGAGTAGATTTACAATAGATAGAGAATGGGAGCTCCCAGATTCGCGATTGTTTACTCCGGAAGAATACTTTTCATTGAAGCTCTCTGAAAACCAAGTCTAATAATGGAAAGTCCGAAGAGTTTCCGCCGATTTTCGAAGAAAAAATTCATGTGTGTAAAAATTATAGAAAAAAATGTCAAAAAAACCATAGTAGAAATCTTTTTGAAGATAGTCTGAAGTTTGAATCTTTCATAGATAAACACCGTATCGATTCCACTTTGCTTTGTGATGGCTCGCCATTTTCTTAAAAGTTTCGTTGTGCCTTTTTCGTGGGAGGTACCAGACTCATGGTCAGAATCAAAAAAAAAATGTTTTTGGTACATTTCGCAGTTACCCAGAAAATCCAATCCAGAAATCCAAAATCCAAAGTTTCTCACGATAAGAAATCTGCAGAGATCTGGACAAATGTCAGTTTGGGATGCTATATCCGTGCTATATCAACGTCTCAACCCTACCTCAGCAATTGTTGACGAGTGGTCAAAGATAGTGCAGTCATGCGTTGTCCTGATGGAGGACCACACCTTCATGTTTGCCTATTTCTGGGCGCTTCTGTTCCTGTGCTTTCTTTAAATGTCCAGCTCAGGAACTGTATCTTTCGGAAGTGTTCGTTAAGTTGTGCAGTAGCAGCCTCCATAGGTAATTCCTTTCCAATCCCACCGTAATCGAGCTGTCTTCAGCGCCTAGATTTCGGTTTTTGGAGTAGTCGGTGGTGGTTCGCAGAAAGTAACTCACGACCGAGTCCGCTCCTGTTAACGTACAGAATCCATTCCTCTTTTTTGGCTTTCTTGTGTTTCAGTACATTAACTCTACAGAAACGGAAATTGAAGGCACCGTTCACGATAAAAATGGTTACTGAGTTCTGCCCTCAGGAATTCCAAGTGTCCCCCACAGGTAATAGGAAGTACCCTCTCGCGCTCAAAAACTCGACGGTTAGGGCATAATGGGAGCCCCTTTGCCGGCCCGCTCGGACTCCCTGCCCCTTGATCGATGTCACGACAGGCGAGTGTCTAGGCGATACATATTGCAAGTATTCGCGTCAGGATCCACACACAATCGTCTGGTCCCCGAGTGATGATGCGATGTTTTTCTCTCATTCTTTTTTCTATTATACTCTTTTTGCTGCCGCGATCCCTTTTTATTTCCTACCCCAAAAAGCTGAAAAAGGTTTTTTGTTTAATTATGCTTATAAGCGGATCAATTTTTGCTTACCGTAGTCAGCTCTTCGCACCAGGACCCACAAGAACGCAGTGATGCACAGTGTATAGCTCGTCCAGACGACCCATTATTCTTTATTTTTCTGAGCTCGTTCTCGCCTAGCCCCATTTTTAACGCTTTTTTGAAGCCTTGTCACTCTGGAAGCACCTACTCACCCAGTTTCATCGCCTTCATCCCACTACTTTCCACCTAATCTTCCATTTTTCGTCATAGTCTAAATTACCCAAAATTAACGTAAACTGTGTCTTTTGAGAATCCCAACATGCTCCAGATTGAAACTCAGAAGAATAATTACTTCAGAAAATACATAATTTATTAAGGTTGTATTGATTTGACTTTCTGTAGAAAGGTTTATGCATTCATAATTTTTGCTTACCGTAGTCAGCTCTTTGCACCAGGACCCAGAATCAAACCGAATGCATTCATAATTGGCGGCAACGTTCCAAACAACCCAATAGTTAGGATATTTTGCAGAGCTATTCAAGGAAATTGCCTGCAGCTTTCATATCCTAGATTGGTCCAAAAGGCATTTTTCCTACGAAATTCCCAACAGTGCTACCATAATTGAGCTCTCGCAATAATCCTGCAACTCTGCTTCGAACATACCTGGAACTGATTTGAAGATGATTCGCATACATGACCTGCAGGAACTCTTTTTGCTTGAGCAAGATTTAACCATTTATATCCTGAATCGGGCCTTTAATTTTCTTGGGTAAGCGACTCATTTGAATCAAAGTTTCTCGAGTTAATTAATAAACATAACTTTAGCACAATATTGTAATCAGAAACTTTGACAGTCACTACGATAGTAAATCTTGCAGTCGTCTGAGGCCCACGGGACCTCCTCTAGCCATTGTGACCATGAACAGCGGACGAAAGCTGCTCCTGCGATGTCTGACGCTGTGAAAAATCCTATCTTCACGGTGAAGCATCATACGTTCCAAATAGCCTCATTCTTTTACTTTTGCCAGGGATTTCCTCTTTTCTAGCACCCACAATGTTCTTATCTCCCTTTTATTATATTTTTTATACGAATGCCACGCCGTGGTGCGGCGGCACAGCTGCACTTCACTGTGCTCGGGCAGGTCTCTCCTTGTGTATAACATTGAAGTCAATAACAACCTTTTTTTCTGCAGGAGAGTTTATTTCCTGCATCACGCCTGGGTGATTCTTGCAATGTCGATTAGTGCGGTTTGCTACTGCACTATTTCGATTGCCTGAGATAACCTTGAAGAAAGCGAGACTGGCGCTGCCGTCAGTGCTGCAATTGTCTCGAAGCCTATACAGGTACATACAGACCAACTAATTTAAGGTTCTCTTTAGAAGTATTTTGCTCATTTCTTAATCATCATCTCAATCTACTTCTGATAACCTATTTAAGAAGTATCGAAGAAATTGAAAAGTCGGAGCCAAAATTGGTACTTTCTGCCTGGATCATTGTTCCCCTATTTGATTCTGGTTTGTGTCAAATTCATCTGGTACTATCTATCCATTATATATCGAAGGCCCAGTCCACGATGACCTTGATCTGCCCTTTTCAAGTCGAAAAGTGGATAGCGATTGGGAACAGTGCATGGGTTATGAAAGAAGCTAGGAATTCGGCGATTTCCTAGAAAATAAGGCTTCTCAAAAGTAGTGTAAATAGAGGTTGTGCGAAACGTCCATGACGAAAGCGACCTGTAAGGGCTATTTGGACGAGATTTCCTTTGTTGCGATTGCGCCAAGAGCTGACTACGTCAAGGCAAAACTGCCCACAATTGTCTTTCACTGCTGCTATGGATCATGACAAGTTGCTTGAACTCCCTTCACGGGTTCCCTTGCGTTTGATGCTGCCTCTACATTGCCGGTGAAACTCGTCCGCTCATACACACGGGACAGTCTTTGAGCCTTTAGAGCGCCCTATCTTGGCCGTTTTTCGACCTGACAGCGCCACACACATATGCTATGTGAGGGGTCACAAATTTATCCTCGGGGGCTATTTCACAAGCCATTTTTATCGTGAACTGAACCTTTAAATATAGAAGTCTTTCGAATTAGTCAGTAGAGGTTTGATAACGAGAATGAATTTAACATAGGACCGGCTGTGGACCAATCACTGGAGACCAGTCGACTACGGGGAAGCCATGAATACCTATAGGAATAGGCTCAGACAATGTCAATCGTTTTCATAGCATTTTTTTAAAAAGATTTTGTAGAGTAAATTCAGATGATTTGCATTGCGCCATGCAGTCAACTGTCAGGAATTATTCAAAAGCGCTTCAATAGGTTAGGGTTTACTGCACTCCTGCCTGTTCAACCACCAAGGATTTGATGAAGTTTTTCCCAACAGAGGTCTATAGCCAAAATCTCAAGAGACAGGTACCTGGTACCAGCTTCTGAGCAATTCAGGAAGAAGAACCATGGGAACATTGACGGAGAAAGAACAGCAATTTATCCAATCACACATACATACACATATATGTACTATGTACAGGCGATACGAAAGAAATGAAGGCAGAAATGAGAACACGACATTGTAATGCTTCGGAATCACCAGATGAAGGATTCGATTAAGATTTACGACGACGTACAAACCGATCCATGAACTCTTCACATCTGGTTGACTTTTGTGATCGTCCACTGCTTCGACACGTCAAACCGCCTATCGACCGACCAGAAACGTCTACAAAGAAATTTATTCAAATTGGATTAGAGCCCTACTAATAAAGCTCAATATTTACTCACTTTGTGCGACATATTTATAGTAAACAACAACGGAAACCGTCATAAGAAAGGTGAATCCCAGCATGTAGAAAGTGATAATTTCACCCGTTTGAAATTGCTGAAATATCATAAGAATTCCGGAAATCAATCCAAAAGCTTACTGTAACTTACTGGTAGAGAAGTCATGGGAGCAATGTAAGTAGAGCAGAACCCGACAGAAGAGTCTTTCAGATGGCAGCAGATCCACAAGCTCGAGTAACTCTAAAATGCTGCACAGACGCATTACATCGTATCGATCTCGGGCTCAGAGGGAGGCTGAGGTGGCCCTCCTATTGCTAGGCCATCTCATTCTTCACTCACACACTCTCTCTCCGAAAGCAATTAGCCTTGGAGCACGAAATTTTCACGATGTGTCTTGGGCGGTACTTCACTTCAACAAAGCAGATCTAGGACTTGTATATGGATCTGAAATCGTTTAATTTTGTGGAATCGTGAAGCGAATCGAGGAATTCCAAGCGTAATGGCTATCTTTACTTACTTGGTTTACAGAATTTGTAGTAAATCACTATAACCAGAGTTATTATGGCAGTAAATATGGCAAAGATCAGTGTGACCTGTTCTCCGGTTTGCATCGGTCTGAAATACTGTAGATTAGCGTGCTGGTAATCTCGTCCGGGAAGGTACCGGTAATTAATAAATTGCCGGTGATAGTAGGTCCTTTGAACTACTGCCAGCAGATTCTAAGAATGTTTCAGAGTCAACTCCGAATTGACTACTACAAAGAAAAAATCGCAAAACATAGGGAAGCTTAGCAAATGGGAATTTAGGGCTATTTGATGAAGTACAAATGATTTCGACGTTGACAATCGTCGTCCGAAACAAGCTATCAGAACGACGACTAAACCGATCTGCTGAAGGTAAATTGTGTGAGGAGTGATTTTGGGGCAGAGCGCCGATTGGAAACAATTCGATTACGAGACAGGAAATTGACTTATAACTAGGGGGAAACCGCATTGCAGCACATCCTTCCGCAATAAATATCTGGACATTGACGAAAAAAAAAAGAACTTTGATGATTGTTTTTACTTTCATTAATGGGGGGAACAAGGGCGAACCTAATTATGTGATCCAAAAAACTCCACTACAGGCCTTGATATAAAGCGTTGCGAATAGAGTTGAGCGGTCCGCTTTAAGGATGCGCCACGAATTCGACTGTTCTAGCAATAGCAATTGGCTTGGCCATCAGAATAGGACAACAGTAGTATTGCATCTACCTCACAAACGATAACATATTGTTTACCAAACAGCTTTCGATGCTCAAATTAGGATATTTGAGCAGTAAGCGCTGAATAGCCGTATAAGGAGGAAGAGAAATAAGCCAAGACAGTAGTCCAGCCTCCATTTGGCTTGGCACTTACCCTAGAACGGAGGTTCAACAAACTCTGATAAGAATATGGATGTTGTAACAGCGTGTTGCCCCTCCCTAGTGATTTGGGCTATGTACTATATATCGATACTCTTTTTGGAAAATAAACACTCCCTTGATGCCCAACAGCGAGATGGCCCCAAGGCATGTCAGCTGACTTTTCGTTGTCGTCGAGAAAGGGTAATCGTAGGACAAATGAAGGTAAAGGAGTTACTTAGCCATGTAGCAATATAGACATGAAAGGCATTCGGAGTGCTTGGGCTGCTGCTTAGTGCTTTTTGCTCCCCTCAAAGAGCTTTGGAATAGCCAGTGGCAGAAATAGTCAGAATAGAACTGGCAGTAAAGACAAATGATGGAACGAGTAGCTCTGTTGTGTCTCAGAATTCTTTTTTTTTTACAATGGGAAAAGTTTAGAAGGCATTATACCACAACTACTAAAAATTGAAGTAACAGCTGAGAGTAAAGGCTAGGGAGCCCAGGCGTGGTGATGATAGTCCCCAGAGAATTCTGAGATCAAAACGCGAAACTTTAGAGTTACCCAAAGGTAGGGAAAAGGAATTTGAGTTCAGTGAATCTTGTACTTTTCAGTTCAAAAATCGAAATTGAACTTGAAAACATTATTTCAAAGCAACTTTTGTTGATAAGGTTTTTGAAAGCAAGAGAAATAGCTTGTCAACAGTTATTACTAGGCAAAGTAATGTGGATGAGTAAAGCCACTATGCCATGCTAAGCCCTGAGGAGCTTAAGAATCGTGTGAGAAAGCGGAACTTGAAGTGTTACAGATTATACTAACAGCGAATGGAAAATTCATGAACGATTCCAAACCACAACGATTACTTTACTTTACTATTCGTCATAAGAACTGACTGAAAAAATGAAGGAAGAAAAGCGCAGATGTGTGCTGGGAAGTATAGATAACACAGGAAAACTGGGCCACATGTAGAACGATCTGCTGAAACCGGGCTCAGTAGCAATACTAGAAGTGCAGTTTTCTTGTGGAGGAGGACACAGGGGCAGAATCTTAATAGGAAAGGACAACGCCCTCGGTCCTTGATGAAGAAGCTTTTTCCTATTACCACATACATATGCCGTGTAAATCCTAAACAGCGTCCTCCGATTTTCTGACATTTGAGAATTTTCTCTTTCAATTCTTCTAGGTAGGTATTTCATTTTGAGTTTTTCATTATTGATACTAATATTATATTCCTTGTTTAAAGAATGACTAAATTGGAACAAGCGACAAGGCTATTAGGATTCTGCCCTTACCTCAATCAGCCTTTACTTGATGTGTGGATGGCTCAAATCAATCTCAAGTTACTACCCCTGAATATTTGATTCGTTTCTGTACTACTTCCAAATGGCCTCAGAAAAATAGTCCGTTCTATTGCCCGGCGAATATGCTATGAAACCGTGACAAGGCGAAAATCTTGGACAAATGAAACCACATACTAGTGGCTTCAAAATCGTAAACCGGTCAGCATGGGTACCCTTAAAATCATAAAAATGGCATCTTACATGATTGTTGCTTTTGGGATTCGGAGAAATTTGAATTTAGGCCTGGCAAAGCTTGAAGATTCTTCTTCATTCTAAGGATTGAAGAGACCAGTTGTATTTGGACAAGCCATTTGAACAAGACCGAAGTAACAAATTCTTACAATAAGAAGCTGTTGCTTGAGTCTTTGTTAGAAAAGAGAAATATCATTACGTTTTGAGAGTCGAGAAAAGTTCACCTGTCTCCCTCTATTGCTTCCATCCGGACCTCATAAACCTTCAGACTGTCTAGAACATAGTGCCCATGTAGCATTATGCTAGTAAGGGGAGAGAGAAGGGGTGCCAAAATCAGCTGATCCACATCATGGTGATGATGGATGGTGATGACCTTGTCACAAGTGCTTTCAAGTCTCACTACCAAGAAAACTTTGCGTGAAGCGTCTGATTTGCTTCCTTTCGTGAACTTTATCATTCATACTTCCAAGATGCTACTGAGAATTCGAAATGAACCGCGCTTAACTATTATATTATACTAGAGCGAGGATATCGTTTAATGAAGCTTCTACTGCTGCCACTTCCAACGGCAAACTTGTCTCCTTTGAGAAGTCATCCTAATCCGAGCATTACGATGGAAATGACCAATATGTACATATAACAGTAGCACACGACATAAACACTAGGCATCGTCTTTGCGTTCCTGCTCTTGAGCCTACATTAAGCCTACCTGATAGGCCCTATTTTGCCCTCAAAGTTGTAACTAAGCAGGTATTCCACATTAATCACGCTTTGCAGCCCATAAAAAGTGTTGAGATGCTGTCAGTCAGGACATGTCCTCGGAATGTTGACCTGGGTGAAGTTTTATGGTTCCCCCTAAAACGCCTGACAAGCGCAAAAGTACATACCGCGATTGAGTAGTGCCGCTTGGGTTCTAAGAAAGATGAACTTGGGGAGGCCATTATACATCAATGAGTTTTGTCAGGAATTGCTTACCTATATTCGCAATCACTTTGCAGTGACGAGCTTGATAAAGGCACTGGGAAGCATTTCAAGCCCTATCCAATAAGCCAAAATGGTTAAGCTTCACCTACAGTGAAGCTGAAATGCAAAATGGTCCAAGATTGAAGGCGAAATTTCGAGCAACGTCGTGGTAGGTAGTATAATTGAACGAATTCTGGACTATGTTCCGTAAAATAGTTGTGGATTGAACCGGCTGTTGGGGTTTTTTTAATGAATTCGAAAAAAACCCCGATCCTGATGGATTACTTTTTTAAGAGGTGAATGGGAAGGAAAGGGACATGTGGTATGAGAAGGTTATGGCGCGACATTTTGCAAGTTCTTTTTATTTACGAGCGAATTCCGAAGCATAAAGCATCCAACTCCCTGGTTGACCAACTTACAAGAGATTAGTCAAGAGAGTGAGGCGAGACGACTTCAACTGGTCAATTATTGAGAAAAATCCAATGGAGACGACGGAGTGACCGATTGTGTATGGAGACCAAATTTTGGGCTCATTCCAAAGAGTTCAGCTTTGCTCCGAGCACCTTGGGGGTTAAGCAGACTTGAAGTGACAAAAGTAAACACTAGGCACTACTATACTTGGGAAATGGCTAATAGAGAGCGACAGGTTAATCAACGCTTTAACAGCCAAGTATGCTTCATTGAGAAGGGTTTGTAGTACTATCAGAACCATTCCAATTTGGTGATGTAAATTTCACCTGCATACATGATAGCCCGTATTGTTGGTCTACGCTGAAGGCCTATAGCGTCGTCTCCTTTTTCCCAAGACAACCCGCCCACCTCACTCATTTTTCGGGCAGTTGTTAATATTTTTCGGGTCAGCTCACCCTCGATACAACCCAAATGGCTCACCCACTCAGGGGCGCACCCTCATGGAAAACCCGCTGCCAGTTCACTTTTTGGTGCGCTGTATACATGAACATGAGATGACATACACTAAGCCACAAGAGCATCCAATTTATGTCATACTCATTCCCAAATGACAGCTAAGTAATCCCCATCGTTGCCCCTTGCCTCTCCACTTTGGAGACAACGTGCAGCCTTTGAATAATCCACCTGAGTCCTTCAGGCGGGAGAAGATGGTTGAGAAGAATGTAGGAACCAAAACTAAAGAAAAAATTGAAAACCAGAAGTCTAGGGTGCTCTAGGAGAAAGAAGAAGGTATAGAAGAGTTTTGGAACAGAACCTAAAAAAATTCAGAAACTAGAAGACGAGAACTAAGGGAGATCAAATAGCCTCCATAAATTGTTCCTTCAGAAATATGCTTCTTGAATTTTCCCCTCATCAGGAAGGGTGGGTGCCTATATAGGTATGAGTAAGTCACTGAAGCTAATCCGTCTAATTCACCTAATTCATTTCTTCGGGAACCGTCGTAATGTCCGAGTTTATGTGACATTCAAATGGGCGGTACAAGGGTTCAAAGACGAAAGAATTCTCCCCGTTGAACTCCAAATAGTAGTTGAAGTAGGATTTATGGCTGCTGCCAAATGAGACTCGTAGTTGCGATTATATTGCTTGACGACAAAATTCTTCTGGCAAGGAATCGGTGAATAAGCTGAACGTCTCATTATCTGTCAGGATAAGGATCAGGATCTTCAGCTGGGTCGGACCCCCTAGGGCGGTTGACATCATTCTGATGTTTCGAATTAGAAGGATTTGAAGACAATAGCCTGCCTCATACAGGTAGCAGAGTCTGAAACTTGATATCGTTCAATCAGAGAGTGATATAGGGGAATAGTAGTATTACACGATAGAAGTGACCAAGCCTTTGAAGATGAACGAAAACTGAGGCCAACGAGGAGCCTCAGTTCTCAATGGGACCATTTGCCGTCGTTAATGGCGATTCTCATTGGTCTAATGTATGACGGGGCTTTAAGACGTCAAATGGCAAGATCTTCGAACCCGATTTTGCTAGGACTACTTGATACCTTCGTCTCCAGTGGTCGGCCCATAAGAGTGAATGTGGACACAGCAGTTGGCTGCTATCAAAGCAGAACATAGCACTCTGTGTGTAAAATATGATGGAAACTTGAAACACCTTCACAATGCTGCAAGTATTCGTGTGGATCACGAACGTGTGGCGCACTCCATTAATAATAAGTTTTGTTAGAAATCATCAGTCCGTGGCATCGCCTACATGAAGAGAATCCTTCTCATCCACTAGATTAGACGAAAAACTTGAACAAGTACTGATGAATTGTTTTGAATATAAGTTGAGAGGCCTAAGTATATCTTGGGGATGAACTGAATGAATAAAAATTGGAATGAGCAGCACCAGCAACAAGGCTGAGAAGGAGCAGGTAAGCAGAAGATAAATCGAGGCTGCTTTGCAGTTTTGCAGTGCAAACCAAGTTTAGATGGCTTATTGCATGGGGAATGTGCTGTCGTCAGCCTAATCAAGCACACGATGGAATGAATTCTCAGGAAAAAATCCCATGCGGATGTGCCAGAAAATAGCCACTGAGTATGCACTATCAAGAGACGTAGGTTCTAATGGACGTAATACAAATTGAAAGGACATGTTTGAAGGGACGGAGGACCGTCGTAGAAGCGCAATTAGCAGTGCTGTCTCGTCAAGAGAGTGAGCTTCCGAGCGAAGAATTTCCCTAAAGAAGGAAACGCCCTTACTTTCTTTCTTTCCTGACCAATTTTTTCCACTTAAATGACTACTGAGATGCTACATGATTGATGGAGAAGTAGAGAACAATAAGAAGCACTTTTGGAAGTCCCTCTAAATTGGCTTTTTCTCAAAGTTGTGGGGTGTTCGAAGCGTCTAGCCAAACTCTAAAATCAGGGTGATGGATCATTCCAGCTACACCGTACTATAAGTAAATGCTCCCATCATTCAAATAAGTCATACAGAAAGTCTCTGCCGAACATTATGCAATAGTCCACTTTTTTCTGGAAGTTTCCATGGAATTACTACATATAATAGATAAGGATAAGTACAAGATATCGGGCTATGGGCTTACGTGACTTCCGAAACACCAAGAAAGGAACTGAAAATGGAACTTCAAGGAAGCCTCATTGATTCCTGTCTGAATCCTTGTTGAAGTCTTCTTTCCAAGAACATGGTTATGAAATCGTTCCCTTCCAAGTGAGGATCGTGAAGAGGCAGAGCTTTAGTTAAACATTTTAGGAACAGCTGTTCCAATAAATCACTAGTAACGGTTTTCTCAACGGAGTAATGTGACAGATGTTCTAAAGGGAGGCACAGATTATCTATGAGAAAATGGAACTGAGAACAGCAGGTCTCAACTTCTTTTATCGATCACGACTATCAACTTAGGACAGTCAGCGTAAAAGAAGACGAACACGATATCCAAGAGCTGTATCGACAAAGGGTGGGAGTGGTCATAAGCTCAATTTGGAGTATTCAGGATGTGGCTTGAGGGGTAGCACAGGCTGATCAGAAGAAAGTGCACCCCTTTGTGAGGGTCTGATCTGATCTTGAATAAAAAACTCTTGAGGCTTTAATCAGCCCGTCTGAGGGATGCACCCACGCACTCGACTTCCACTCAGAATCGTAGTGGCGTAGTGAATGAGTATAAAGCTTCTACAATGACTTGCGATCTCAAGCCCATGTGCAAATCAGTGATTTTCTCCTCCCAGACGAGTCTGGTGCTTCGAAACCGACCCTGGAGGAAAGGAATGCCTGTTTATCCTAGGCGGATATCGATCCAGGATTTGAACCCGTGACCCTGCGGTGTATAGTGTGCCACTTGCTACTATACCACCACCGCCCTCGCTTGACCTCCTTTTTTTCTGAATGCTGTTTTTTGTAGTAAAGTAGTAAAAATGCAGGTACCAAGAGACAGAGCAGAAATTACCCATCCAAAGCGACTTCCGGGTGGGTAGCATGGTTTGATATGGTGGAGATACCGCCCCATGTGAGGGAATCTCATGCTTAATTCAGTAAGTCCTTTCACGGTGAACCCGGCCAACTTGAAAGATAGTGTAAGAGACCCTGACTACAGACTAGAGGTAGCGCTAGATGGGGTGTGCTTGATGAAAATAGACCATTACCTATAGTAATGAGGTTATTAGATTGAATATAATTCAAAAACGATGTCAACAACTGGCATACCTACCTATTTACCTCGTTCGCAAGACAAAATAACAAGTAAAAATTGGTTCTAAGGTTTTATGAAGAGGTTAATCAAAGACCAGAGTAAAGCCTACTATTTGGGCACGAGATTGGAATGACATGAGTGTATTTGTCATGAAAGATGAATTACTTATGGCATACATGGTCATTGAACCTTTACAAACTCCGCCTTTCGATGTGATTTGCGTGACCGAATTTGACATGAGCAACAAGTTGTCAGAGTAATGTTCTGGCAAGGCGGAATACACCTTGAGGGCATCTCCACGAGTTTGTAGCCTCAGCATAAGCCAACAAATAGGAACACAATGAATCAAAGAGGAGGATGTCTCACAATTACGCATGGGTCAAGCATGACCTTATATGGATTGACCGAAAATGAAAAGCAATCCCAGTCAACGCTGATCTGATTACCGGTTGCTCGGTGGTTCCGAGGGTCCAAGAGCTACGTTGAGTGGCCCTTCATAATATCACATATGTGCCCTGGGAGGAAGGGAATAGAGGGCAATCTTCACAGACTTCAGTAAAGCTGTTGAGAGATTTGAATAGCCATCAACTGTTCTGAAACTATGCAGCTTACGACGAGGCGATCTCGCTAGAACGTCAGCCTAATGAAGACTGTATCGAATTTCATGGACGGTTCGTAGAAAACAACTTCTCCATACAGCAGCCAAGCCGAGAAAGCGTCAAAGAACACCGTACGCAGAAACCAGCGAATACGATCTATTTAAGTGTGAATTGCACTGCGGTAGAATCGAAATCTTCCAAATGGGAGCGTCTTCAAGTCAAATCTCGATACGTATGTCAGAATACAGGAGACGGGACATAGAGGAAGGAAAGGATAGAAGCAAAGTGTCATTGCCGAAGAGCCACTCCCAGTGTTGTCAATCTTGAATGTTCTGAATATGACTTAGCTGGATTTCATGGAGTCTTCACAGGCTACGGCGTCAAGGAGGATAGCGGAGTGTGAACGCTAACAAAGTCAGTAAAAATCATCACATAGCAAGCGACTCGGCGTATACACTTTGAGCAGGAACGTGAGCGTTAACAAGAGACATTTCCTCCCGAAATGGTCACCACCGTTGCCAGAATGGGCCATGTATCAGGCTCTCGTTGAAATAGCAGAGGCGTTCAAATGTGTGAACGTCAAGACAATGACCTTGGCAGCCAGCGATTGTTGCAATCGGTGTTTTTATCAAATTAAATCAGACAAATTTGTTTTCTCTGAACAGGTGAAGACCACCTGATCCCACGTGGCTCAGGTAACCTGAGCAAGCTTAGTCCTTCGATCTATTGGGATGTATTTATTGGGCACTACCTTGAACATGATTCAATTCCGCTTAAGTGGCGGGAGTCGGACTACAAACCACGGAGTAGACCTTCGACACCAAAGAGATCGTCGAGCCAATCAACTCGGAGGATGGCAGACGATCTTCAAGACGGTCCTGTCCCAGAAGTGCTAAGGACGCACCTGACACCACCTCCACTCATCCAGCTCGAATCATCCCTCTGACCTGGATGGAAAGGGTTTCTAGAAAGTTTCTGTAAAATTGTGGACGAAGTACATCAAGTCGAAAGAACGGCTCATCCCGGTTGTGGTCGACTGGCCGATATGAAAACATGTCAAAATATGATTGATGATGTGGCGATGATAAGCTTGATGGATATACCGACAAGGGATAGACGAAAAGGGCGTGCTTGTCGGATGTGTCTAGGTCAATTTCGGTGTCGGGAAGCAAAGATGCAGTTTTGAGCCTCGTCTGAGGGCGAGCGCTTTACCCTCCACCCTTTCATGGCGAGAAAGTTATTTTGTTGTATTAGTCTGACCATAAAGAAAAGTATCCACGAGAAAATCAACTGGGAACTTAGAAGGGCAAAAGCGAGCCGAGGTCTGTCCACAGTAATCATTGCACACTTTTCTCGCCAATTTGTTGATATCTCAGTGGAGGATAAAGGATAAAGCCTCTGGGCGTTGACCATTTCGTCCCAGGGATGTGCTCCAGCATTCAACTTCCATTCGAAATCGTTCTGAATGCGTATTTGAGCTATATGGTGAAAACGGTACCCTGCCGATGTACAAGCCAGTGCTTTCCTCTTCTTAGACAATTCTGTTACCGCTTAATCGACCCGGAAAGATTAGACGCCTCAGTTTGCCTCGGCAGATATCAATCCGAGATTTGAACTGGGCACGTCTGGCGGTGTACTACTTGTCACTATGCCACCTCAGAACAATTTGGTGATAAAGGATAAAATTCTTGGGGTGTTAATCAATCCCCTCGGAGGGATGCGCCCACGCATTCGATTTCCATTCAGAATCGTGGTGTCGTATTGAATGCGTATGAGGCCTATTCAATGACTTGCGGTGGCCAGCTGTTGTACAAGTCAGTGCTTTTATCCTCCTAGACGAATCTGGTACCAATTAACCGACCCCTGAGGAATGGAAGGCTTGATTAACCTAGGCAAATATCGATCCGGGATTTGAGCCCCTGACCGTGCGTGTGTGGAGCACATCACTTAGCTCCCCACCACCTCCGCCGCCCAATTTGGTGATAATAATGATAACAACAACAATAATAGTAGTATAGCCATGTGTTTCAATAGTAATAATAGTACAAAATAGTTAATAGTACAAAATCGGTTTCTCCCTCATTGACTTCAGCGTAATACTTCTCGGGTTTTGCTAGGATGCAGTAATTCCAGACGACTAAAAGGCGACCAGAAAGTAATAATATAATGTGAAAATACTATAGTTTAATACAGTAAACCAGTCTGGTCGCCCTGCTTACGTCGGGCCTCATTCCCTACTTTTACTACTTTTACAAAAAAGATGGAAAATGTATCATAGTTGAAAGTTAAAAAAGGAACGTCTCTCAACCGCATCATTACCTCCGATTTCTGTATAGACATACATAGCACGATGTCAGTACAGAACGGGGTGTGGTGCAGTAGGATCGAAATTGTCGCGTTGCGGCCGAGAGATACCGCGCGCAAAGAATGGTAGCAAAGTGCAGCAGCAAGTAAGAAATACAGGAACAAAGGAACTAATAGTAGATAAATGCCCAAATAAGGATCGCATATCGGTTGAGCTGTATGAAGAAGGCTAGAACTGTTATAACGAGGCAAATGGTTTGCGACAGTCGCGTGCGGCGGATCGATTACACAAAACCATTCCTACCGCCCGTCTCCCGTACAGATCGAGTCACTGCTCTGACCAGTTCACATTTCTCACTTCACTCCGCAGTACTTACTCTACTCCATTAACCTACCTATCAAGTTACTAAATATATAAGAAGGAAATGTCCGATAAAACTGGGTTTCCCATATCACTACCTTATCGTAATCATAAAGTTTGTGGACAAACAGACCGACAAACATACAAACCTGTAAACATACAAACCTACAAACCGACAAACAGACATACCAAGTTACTGCTTTATAAATAAGAGAGAAGTAAGAGCGCTTATAGGAATGAATTGTATTCATAAGTGTCAAGACTGAAGCAAAACTAGTGATAAAAATCGTGGTATCGAATAACAGCTAGAAGGGTAATCGAAAGGTGAACAAAATGAAAAAGTCCGATTGCCCATTAGATAACTTTTTACCCAGATTTATAG
>UZAF01017157.1:33015-53405 GCA_900617895.1 Haemonchus placei | reverse complement strand
CGAGATTAGGGGAGCGAGAGGGTCCCTTCTACCACCCATGGGGGGCGCTGATTATTCCTGAAAGAAGAACTCAGTAACCTTTTTATCGTGAACCGTGCTTTTAATGTTATTTATTCTAGCTGAATTTTCGCAGATGTTCCTCTTTTCTTGGCCGTCTTACCACTATTGTTGGATTCAATTGAAACTCTTTCAATGTGATTCATGGCAGAATTCTACAAGGCTCATCATAATACAGTTAAACACAGTATAATGATCCTACGGCAAGTGCCTCATATTGAACATCGAACTGGTTCTGTCTATCGAGGAGAATAGCTATTATCAGGTTCTTAGGTCAGGCGATTACAGGCTCCTTTCGTAACAATAAGCTTCTGGCGGTCGAGTGAAAAGCACATAGGACAGACGCTCTTTCGGCCCTATCCTACGACCACCCTCGTTCCTGGCGAAGTTCTAAGCTCTCAGACATCCGAAGAGTCATTGCTAGGGCCTAAAAACCGAGGGCGGATAGGGTGGTGCAATGTGAACAAATGTAGTAAAAAAATAGAAAAAGCTACTTGTCACCCCTTTATCTCTTCTGTGCTGGACTCAGTATTTAACGAATTTACTGTTGTGTTCTCACAATTGGCGACGGTTCTTTGATGAATGGGTAGTGTTCCTACAGTATCGTTTCTCAGACCGTACATATGATCCTTGTCTCAGAGCGCTCAATTGGGATCATTGTGGGATCACTGAGCGCTCAGTGTATTCGATCTGTTCTCTTTTCTGTCTGGTTATTTTCGTCGCTGAAGAATGACGCCCGGAATCCAGGCTGATGTCTAGAAGCCTTAGGTCCAGTTCGTCCCCAGTCATGTGCCAAACGCCTAGGCATAGGTGGGCGTCCTTGTCGTGGACCCTTCATTTGGACCGAGCACTTAATAGTTTTGAAGGGACTAGGGTTTTGAGGGGTCAACTCAGAATAACTGAAAAAAAATGATCTCCTTCCAACTAACACTGTTCGAAAATATGTTCAAGAGAAAGGTTACCGTATTTCTGCCGTTTGCCCTGTTGCGCCGTCCAGAGATGGTTGTTTAACACGTCCATCAGTGGGCGTTCCTGGCTGACGGCAATGGGCGCTTTGTACAAGAATGGAGCCTTCATTGTGCTCTCCGAGCCATTTTCCGACGAAAAAATGCCACCAGTTCTTCAACCCCGGGTCAAACCTTGGTCCTAGCAGGTAATCCACACAGCCACACAGCCAGTACCATTCCCTTCTGTGCCGGACTTCCTCCTAGAACAATCTGCCGGTGTAGAAGGGAAAGCATCACGCCATGCACTCCAGTTCACTTCCAACGAGTTGTTTACTACTTTCATAGTTACTTAATCAATCTATTTCAGA
Source organism: Haemonchus placei (assembly GCA_900617895.1). Lineage (NCBI taxonomy): Eukaryota > Metazoa > Nematoda > Chromadorea > Rhabditida > Trichostrongylidae > Haemonchus > Haemonchus placei. The sequence goes on along the minus strand of UZAF01017157.1, from coordinate 52,033 downwards.
GGTTTTGCATACCATTATGATACCACGTGAAAATATCATGAAGAATTTACGGTATTCCTTCATTCAGAGAACGATCTGCAATCGTTTTGCCGTCGTCGATCGGTTGGTTGGCTGGTAAGCGTGTCGTTTGCAGCAAGTTTTCGTCCCATTCTCTCTCTTTCTCTCTCCTTCTGTTTGTCTCAAGGCCGCCAACATAGAAAACCTGGAGGTTTTTCGTTGAAATTTCTGCAGTGATTCTCGTTTAATACATCGAGCTGAACGGAAAAGACGTGTAAATTCATAATTCCTATGATGTCGTTATAAATCAAAAATTTCCCGAGAAATTTGCTCTTGATGGTTGGCAAAACTCGTTTGATCGTCAATTGTCATGGCGCTTGAATACGCCGTTTAGTGCTTCGCCGCCTTACCAAATGCCACTAAGGTTTAACGATCCCACTAGCTGATAAGCTGGTAGTGACGTGCTACAAACAAGGACCACCTCAAAATGGCTCACATTAAAAACCATAGATGGCGAAAGAGCAGGAGCAAGGGTCATCACTACGGGTGTGGTGCGTTAGGAACGAAATGGTCGCGTTGCGGTGAGAGGGGCGTCGCGCGCGAAGGAATGTAGCAGGATGCAGCAGTAGGTAAGAAATACAGGAACAAAAGTACTAATAGTAGAATTATGCATAAAATAGTGATCGGATATCGATTGAGCTGTATGAAGAAAGCTAGAGCTGTAACAACGGCAAATGAGTGGTCCGCAACAGCCGCGTGCGGCGAATCGATTACCCGGAATCGTTCCTGACGCCCGTCTCCCTCATCACTACTACTGCCATGATCCAAAGACCGAACTGTAGAACCTCAGACTACTCCAACGAAGCCTATGATCCAACTGGTAGCGTTACGAGGAAGTGGCTACCTAAATGGGCTTTTAGAATGACTTTTCATCATTACCGTTATTATTACAAACACTATTATTTCAAATTATCACGCATGAAAAACATTTTCCCAATTATGGAACGTATCGTATGGGCAGGAGAATCAGGATAAAAAGTCTGATATATCAACAACAAGGATAAGGGATAGCTTGTTTGGCATGGATCAATCCAGTTTCTAGAATGCACCACGCACTGGACTCTCATTAAGAATCACAATGACGGTTTGAATGCGTTTGTGGTCCAGACAATGACGTACGTTGGTGGATGTACAAGTCACGGCTTTCAACTTGCCAGATGAAGCTGGTACCGATAAAGCGATCCCAGATAATGGAAGGCCTGGCTGGCCTAGACGAATGTCTAGGCGAGACTCGATACCAAGCCTATTTGTGCGTGACAGCGCACCACTTGCCACTTCACCACCTATGAACCGTGTCAGGGCCCCACAGAAAAGTACTAGAGAGTTATGGATGGAAATATGTTCGAGCATTCAAGCTTCACAACGGCTTTGAAAGAAAATCGGAAGCATGGCGCATTCTGGAGAGGGGTTGAGTTGGGAGGGCTTGATATGCATTGCATCAATATACCGAAAAATCTCATCATAATCTCAGCTGCTCCTTCCTGGAATGGAAAAATGTTCTAAAAAACTGTTCAATAGCTTCCAATTTACATTCCACTACTAAAAGATCCTAGAGCTCCTCAAACACAAATTTGGTTACATGCTGATTCTCTTAGCACCTAGATTCCGTTTCCGTTTCATAAGAAGTGGCTCTTCTGATCCTTTTCCAAAGAAGTCGGTCTTCTGATAGCAATTTCGCGAACGCACTCATTGCAGCTCTACCAACTGCTCCGTCAATTGCCTGGGTAATTTACCACCTTGGTATGGCCGCTTTTGGCAAGAAAAAAGCATTGACAGATGTGATAAACAGTCGGCAACTTACAGAACATAAACAAAAAACAAACTATAATGTTTGATCTATGCCGAATAGGGAATGAATTGTTAGTTATTAGATCAATTAACGTTTAAATATGTTCATTTTTGAAACCACTTGGTTCCACTGTTTTCGTGAATATTACTGTTTAACTGCTTCACTTCATCATCACCTTGTCACATCTGTTTAGTAACGTTTCAGACTGATTTACTTCAAAATGGGCAAAGTACACAAGCAGTAGCGGTCAAGGTGACAACATTACCATCCTCCGTTCATGACTGTAGATTCATTGGAATTTCAAAGGAATACAGGCCTTTTAAAGCGAATCCTTCAAAACTTTCAAGATTTGTGCTCCAATCAGGGTTCCCATTAGAATTTTCCTCGAGTTTCGAGCAGTTTCCTTCGGAGTGGTCACTGAAATCCTCCAAAAATTTACAGATTTGTATAGCCCCCGTGAAGATTCCCTTTCGAGGGATTTGAGTAGTGTGAAGCGGATCATACTCTCCCCAGAGCGAGTAGGCTTTTCCTTAAGAGTGAACCACGACGATAAATCATAAAACTTCATTGACAATTCGACTTCCCAAGATCTAAAACATAAAATCCGCTCGATCCACCTAAAATCTAATCACTCCAGATAAGGTCATCATACTATCGTTCGGACTTGAAAGAGTAATCGAATTCTTGGCGTATTTCTGAGATTCTTGGATGCCCACCCTAAAGGTTTTCTTGAGCCTTCTCAAACAGTTGGCTATGAGCGATTCAAAAATATCTATAAAAATATTATAATATATACAATAAAAAATATATTGTATGTTATATGAGTTACATATAGTAATTAAATAATAAAACATCTTTGCAAACAGGAACCTTACCTAATGACATTACGAGGACCCTTTGTTGAAGCTTTTACAGGAAAATCTGAGAAATTTCCACCAAATAATCGTTCACGAAAGCCGTAAGAAAAGTGATGTGCTACAGGCATGAAAAAAGATATCAAAACGATTTTTACTAACTGTGCCCATTGGTCAAAGCCCACCTAATTACAGTAACTTTTGACCGCATCTTCTCAAGCTTAGCCACGCCTACTTCAGCTGATATCGTATTTTCAACAATTAGGTATTTGAGATCTTGTAACTTGACAATTTGGAAAAGAACCTGATCAGTGTGACTTTCACCAAGTCATTCCCCACGCCACGCCTTCGAACCCAGACACAGTCTGTCCAGAAAAATTTTGGCTCCTCCCTCTTAAGCTTGAGTAGCATACCATTAAAGATACAATGTACCATTACTGAAATCTTCCAAAAAAAACTTCTTGAAATGGCAAAACGACCAGAAAGTCGTTCGTTCCTTTTCAGGTCTCCTTTTTTTTGCAAACGATATCGATTCAGTGGATGGCACAAAAAACTTTCTTTACACTTATAGCGAGTTTTCAATATGGTCTTTATAGGTGTAAGATGAATGAAAAATTATTTTTGGAAGGAAAAAAACTGGTAACTCCCCATATCAATCCTTCATATTGTTTTTACAGCGAATTAACTCGTCAAAAAAGTGAACTATGATCACATTATCAGACTGCCTGAGTTGGAGGTAATCAAGGTAAATCGAATGGAGTAAGAGTAAACATTATTGAGCATCAGCACACGCAACACATAAACAATATTGCGATATGAAACGATTATATGAGCCCATCTCAAAGACGACGACGACGACGACGACCACGCCGACGATGAAGGTGTAAAATTTGTCAGTAACGATAGCGGTGCGACAGACAGTCGGTGGCTGAGAAAGAAGGGGTTCTCGATTAGGTCGTAAGGGGGTGTGAAGGGAAGGGGGGTGGGGCGAAGCGAATGGGGGCGGTACACGAAAAGGTTGATGTGATGGGTGATCGATTGTGTCGTGATGATGGTGATAGAAATTGAACCCACCTCTCTTTCACCCAACTCCCCGGTGATGAACCTGGTCACACGTCATCGACTTACTATATTAATGACCGTAGTCGAATTTCGAGGCGGCCACGTGATCTTCAAGTGCGCGCAGGACATTCGGGAACCTGCACGCCCATTTTTTCGATTTGCAGACGGAATACGGTCAGCGTTTTCCAGCGCTCTGGGGAAAGAACAAGGGTCTGGGGTCTTCAGAAAGTGAAATGTTGACCTCTAATTCCAATCTCAACGACCAACGACCAGGCCGCTATCAAAAACGCCAAAAAGTTGAAAACCAGGTGGCCCAGGCACGTCATGCGCTTTTGTGATGAACTTTGAACTGAGCTAAACTGGTCCATTATCAATTAGAGACGCCAGACGATCACCAGACCATTATCCTGGCGAGCGGACGCTTTCTTTTGGGCTTCAGAAGAGAAGAATGGTGTGCTACATATCCCTCGAACGATCAGGATCCTCTGGAGTATGGCGACTAGAGAATGGGACAAATGGAGACGTTACCGGTGCTCGTCGCTGGCAGACAGCACAACAGGTGATGCGGGTGAGTGTGGGTAGGGGTTATTTTGGGAGAGTCACACCCCGCTTTGGAAGAGCAGCCGGTATTTCATACTTTGCCCTGCTTCTACTTACGTGATTTACAGAGACAACACGGTCTTCATGAACGGAATAAAGGTGGACGGAATTCGACTGGATTAATTGGAGAAATGTGGAACGGAGCCATCATCCACTATACCCAACCGATAGTCCCTGTAGCAGATGCCGCTATTTCGTTGGTGGTAGGGAATCTGAACGATGGAATTAGAAAATTGGTTTTCTCTAATAGAAAGCAGGAATAAGTCATGCACCCATCACCCACTCAAAATAACTGTCCCGGGTAGGCAATTCGTCACAATCCTCTTCGCTTACGGCACGGTGACTATCGATGGCCTGCCACTGTCCCGGGTATTGTTTTCGAATTTCTTGATAAATCTGTTATCAACTAAGCCTCTTGGTGAGGGTGAAAATAGATGGCACCACTGGGAAAGGGCAACAAGGTGCCCCATTCAGTGGAGGAAACAATCAGATAACATCCCAAAGCCACTGGTCCGAATTTTCCGGTTGACAAACACGCTTTGCTCTATTGACCGAATTTTTTTAGTTTTCGGAGCTTCAAAGTGACAGGTATTGCAAATTCAAATCGATCACTACAACAATCTCGGATGGAGGTGGAGTGCATGGCTCAACCGGGCTAATTTAAGCTTGCTGTTGCGTGTTTTTACTCCTATATGTTGAGCCATCAACTAGACTCTCCAGAATCATCTCTTGTGAGAAAAATGTTCCATCATTACGAAAGCTATCATTACGAATTGATTTTTTTTTAGTCTGCGCCATGCATTCGACCTCTGGCCAAATCGTTGAGTGTTAGGAGCCCTTCTAGGTCAACACATAGTTTTCTAACATTGAAAAACTAGTTCCATAGTAAATAGTCATCTATGAAGATGATATAGGATATGTTGAACAAAGGCAGATCTGATCCATTGAAGGGGGTTAGTACGATACTGCGAAACGAGCGTCGAAGCCATCTTTGTCGAGAGGTTCATAGTAACAGCACTGCATCAGCACCAGCCAACGTATTCCTGGGCAATCTCTGGCTATTATCGATTGCAAAATCAATGAAACTACAGTAATTTGATCGATTTCAAGACCTTGATACGTTATCAAAAAATTCACTATGATTGCGGCAATGACCTTTGTCGGAAACACCGTTTCGAGCGGGAGATGGCGCACCGCCGATCGAACTTCCATTTCTCCAGTTTATTTCTAAAGACGTGGTTTTCACGTGCATAACTGATAAACCTATTCTCTCAAGATCTCTAAATCGTTAAAACGCCTAACGGGCTGTGCAGAAACGCCTTTGCTACATAAAAATCCAAAACGAAAAAGAAAACAAAAAAAGAGCAGGCGATTTATCAAAACAAATAAGAACCCAGTTCATAAAACTAGCTGGGCCTTGGAATTCCGAAAGCGTGTACGATCAAACGAATGCTAGGAATCCCCGATAAGAATGGGGAAGGCGGTGGGGGTGGTAGGAGAATACGAACCAGGTGGCAGGAGACAGGGCAGTACGTTAAGGGTTTCGTACCCCGGCACCGACTAAGAATCCGCTGAAACTATAGGAATTCTGTACTGGTGAAAGTAAACAATCAACAACAATCAGCCAAAGAAAGTATTTTTATAAATGTAGCCAATATTGCAAGTGTAGTACGTCCAGAGTACCCGAAAAATACCTTGTAACAGTAGAAGTAGTAAATTCCCTGTGCATGTTAAGTCTACCTTTTTTACCATGTGGGAAATGTCAAACCCCTCAATCTTGACCACAGGCAACACCTACAGTATTTTGCATACCGTATTTCCTGTAATCATCTAGTCAACCTATATCCTGCATATACCCATACCCAAATGACTAATTCTCCTGTTACCGTGTTCTGTGTATCGTAGCTACTGAATGGGCCATTCACCGAATAACCGTAATCTTCCTACGGTATCTCGCGAATGAGCCGTGCACGCAGCATTTGTAGAAAGTTGCGAAGGCCCATGTCTCGGCCCATTCAACGATTTTTTGTTAAGCAAGCGATGTTTATTTAGAGTCATACCATTCCTTAGCTCAACATGTCAAATGTATTGAACCGATGAAGGGTGCGATGTTTCAAGTTGATTTCCTCATGTCTGAGATGTCATATAAATCATCCTAAAGCCTCTCAAATCCACAACGTAGCAATACCATTGACTTCGCAACTGAGTTTCCACTTCAATTCGCCTGATATTTCTGCCTGAGGACTTGAGCCCCTCGCCTCGAGCTTTTTTAACTCTAGCTATATAAATAATCTTTGAGAGCATTATCCCGTTTTTACTAGTTCTTATCAATTTTACTGGACGATCGTGATAGTGGTTGATCCCTGCTGCCCGTCCTTCCTTTTCCCTTCCCACACAGTTCTGCAATTTTGGTAGTTTAACATCTACTGACTGGTAGTACGTGTTGGACATTAGAGATCTTTATTAGCTCTCCTCACAAATAGATCGTTGTAGCACTTTAAGCAGGTTAGCACTATGAAAAACTTGTTGACTTATATTGTTTATGTAAACAAAGACCCTCCTAACAATACCAAAAACCTCGTCATAACTTCCCTGACTTCCCAATAGTTGAAGCCAGCGCCCTCCTTAGCACAGCTGGATCTATGTTCATATAACTAGCTTGTCAGTGCGCCCCTCAGAATAATCCTTCAGGGTTAGAAACAAGCCTACTTCCACGTTCTATTCATCACTCTTCCCCGAAGAAGTAGTTAAAACCGACACACCGCGGATTAACAAGATTTTCGTGAACCTCCTCCATAAGCCCGATGTAAACTCTGAAGGGGTGAGACTCACACTGCCGACCAGGGAACCAGAGACAGCGCTGATTCGCCAAGGTTGAACGCCAAGGTTCCGATGTACCTACTGTCGCTCAGTCTAACCTAACAACTCCCCTTTCCTAACTTCAATAATTGGAAATGACTATTTCCACAAAAACATTTATTTCAATGATTTATTTCCCTTCACAGAATGCCATGAATTATGTCCTCCAGAAAGAAAAAATAAAAATTTCATGGCTCATCTAATCACCCGTAGTTCCATCATCACCTACGCTTTCTTTAGTCGACTTTGCAAGACGAAAAACATAGCATGACGTATCGTCGTCTTCCTTGTTTTTGTCCATACTTTCCAGCATCCATGGTTCCTCGCCACCGTCTTCATCCATGAGCTCATCGTCATCGCAATCATCGACTTCATCACTTTCATCCTCTTCGCTTTCACTATCGCTATTACTTACAACCTCATCTGGTGGGCTTTTATCCACGCAGCGCTCATAGATATATCGTTTACCGTTATCGAACTTATAGGAAAACCCAAGCGCCCTGACGAGTCGATAGAGAGTAGTCTTGGAAAGTTCGAAACCCAGATGAGCCGTCGTCAATTCACGATGCAGTGTTGTCATTCTGAGGTCTGCTTTCTGCTTCAGCTTACGGCGTATGTGCTGGCGGACGATATCGCCCCACTTTTGGCCGTGGTTCTTCAATGCAGCCAACCTATCATCCCTTCGGCTACGTGGACCCTTTTTGCGTTCCCGTGGGAAAGAATTCAATTCCTGTAAGCTGTTCCCAATACGAATAACGGTACTCCTCGACACACCACAGGCTGCTGCAGTCAATGCAGTAGGTGAGTCGAATAGCGTTCCTTTGCAGGTGGGACCCAAAAACGCTTTCAATTCGTCGAAGAACATCCGCACTCGAATCATTAAGGCTTGCCCTTTGCGACCATATTTTGGTCTTTCACTTTTGCCGTTTTCGTGTAATCGCTGCGACAGCGTCTTTGCTGTAAGACAACGAACACGGCTATAGAATCCATCGCAGATCGAAATATCATGAGATGTCGATGCAGTGGAGGGAGGAATGCTGTTCGGATCCTATAAATATACAATATACAATTACTATTAAAAATACGTCGAACTATTGGGAAGTAAACAAAAACATACATCACATAACGGCCTCCTTTCGTTGGAACGGCGAGATTGAGCTAATAAGGAACGCTGAAATCTTTACAATATCAAAATTTGATATTAAATACAAAACAAGTGAAGGGAAATTATCCTAATCCTATGCTAGGAAACAACAATCAAGGTTCGAAGCAAAACTGCTATGATTCCCCAACGGAATTCTAAGGATCAAATAAGGCTTTTATCCCTTGAACCACTGAAGTATGAGAGTTTGTTTGTGATTGATCGATAGTCGTCTAGTCAGAGTTCATAGCAAAGTGAAGGAGTCGAAAATTCTTCTCTACAGAATATCAAAATGATATAAGAGAAAATCACTAAAACTCAACTCACCAAGGGAGTAGTCTGATCTTGAGTATGAACATTACAATTGTTTGCCAATCGTACTGATTTATACTGAAATATCTGCCGTAAATTGATCTTCGATAGCATACAATTATCAAACTCACAAGATATTGGGCATGTATTGGGCTTTTCTGATAATAAATTTTCGTTGATAATTTCCAAATGTGGAGGTGGTTTAACGGTAAACGCTGCACTATCACACACGCAGGTTCGGGAACCAGATCGTGGATCGATACCAGACCAACCAAGCTTCCCATCCCTCAGGGGACGGTTAAATGATGCAAGGCTTGTCCGGGAGAATAAAAGAACTAAGTTGTATATCGGTTGGTCACCGCACTTCACTGTGTTCAAACGGCCACCACGATTCTGAATGGAGGCCAATTAAGGGCGCACCTCAAATACGGCCTTGACGAACGCCAGAAACTTCACTCTTTATCCCTCATGGATATTCCTAGTGAATTTAANAAGAGTCAAATTTTTACCGCGCTGACCAGGGAAACACATCCGCATTTATCGTTGACCTCCTCTGATCGACGTCCTACATCACTCTGAAAACAAAAACACAAAAAAACTCCTGAACATGTTGCTCGAAGAATTCAGACTGGTTCAGTCTACAGATGTAATGAATGGTTTGAACTCACCAACGCTTGACAATCAGTTTGACACTGTTTAGGGCCGTCTGATATTCGTTCAGCCTTACTCTGAAAGGAAACTTTTACAGTAACTGGTTTCCGAAAAGCGATGAAGGAAGACGGACGAAAAGGCTACATCAGCAAACACTTACTTCTTCTTCCACAACCTCAATTTTCACCGTCTTCTGAACATCTTCATTGGCTTTTTTCAACAATAACGCTCGTGCGATACTCGACTGAAACTCATTTTAGGAATCGATCAATTTTCAATAAAAAGATCCACTATGAAACAAATAATTGAAGGTATTGAACTCACAAAATTGGGTTTGGCATGGGTTTCCATTGACACTCATGAGAGACTGTAGGCGATAAATCTGAAACGAAGGGACTTGCGCACGTCTTTAGCTCTGACGTAAAGACTTGTTTACAGAGGCAATGAACGTAAACAACTGTACGCAAGCGCCCTACTGACATCCCAAGAAAATATAGCAGATTTTGACAGAACCGTAAAAGGCAAATTAATAAACGACAACAACAACAAAGCTTAATAAACATTCAACAAATCCTCCTACACCATAGACTGATGCATGCCAAGCTGAATGAAATTCCGAGATTGTAAAGTATGAACAATGTTGATAGTAAATGGACAGCGTACCTTAACGTTTGAAATACCCAGACGACCACAGCTGTGTACAGTTGCGTTTCCAAATGGAGTGAGCCTTCAGCAGCAGCACGCGTGACCAGATCGATACGCCAACGTCGCGGAGACGCGTCGCAAACGCGCGCTTGTCGTTGGGCTCACTACATTGATCTGAGGTGATAACCAACCTGAAGGTATCACTCAATACAGGGGACAGAGACTAAATGCCTTTTTTAATAATATATCAACCAGAGAAAAGCTTCTGGAGCTAGAAAATCCGATAGAACTTTATCAACTGTGTCCGCATAGATTTTTCGAACTTTGCAGATTCCAAACATCACAGAAAAGACTAGACAGTTTGGCGAGTTGACACTGATAATCTATTTTCTCTGAGCTTTCTGTAAAATCGAACCTAACCAACCTAACAGAGTAAGAACTCCTTTCTCCTGCAACTAAGGCGTTAAGGAACAAATAGAATCGCCCAGAAATTAACTTAGGCTTTACAGTTGTTTCAGATCTCATTCCAAAATAGTATCTCCCTTGCCCTAATTCCCAAGCACCTTCCTCTACGATGTGTTTGTTCACTAACTTTAGCAGAGACGTCAAACAGTGTGTGTTTAGTGCTAACCTAACGCTTACAACAAACAAGCCGCCATGTTGTTTATAAAGACTTATTTGGTTTACTTCTATGCTGCTAACTTTATAATACTTAGCCTTCTCTAATGTTTTCTTTTATATGAAGTTTAGGAATGGTGTTCCGGAAGTATAGACCTGCCAAACAATGGGGAAAAGTCGACACAAGGGTGTTCAAGGCAATTTTGAAGGCACGCAACAACAGGAAATCTTGTCATTTCGTTATACCAGAAGCTGTGAAAGTGAGTCTACTTCTTACTATGGCGTTTCATATTTTTCCGATTAAAAACTGATTTCTATGTAGTCATGCAGCGCTGCTAAGTGGTCCCAGAGAACGATGCTGTCGGGATCTTATAAGGGTTTTCAGCATATAGGATTAACAATGGGAAGAACTACTTTACAGATAAACAATCAGAAGTAAATCTAAGCGTTTGAACAGGGACAACCGGCGAATCAAGTGATCGGCCATTCACTTTGAGCTCTACGATCTGCGCAGTCTTACTCTCAGAACAGCTTTCTCTGCAGCTATTCCCACTTTGTAGGTGTTACGAGCCCAAACAGGAACTAGTAAAGTAGACTTCATCCCAAATGCGCTTAAGGTCATGAATTCTATACCTTTACTAATCATCTGAATCTCTATTGATCCTGTTGAAGGCTGCTGGAGTCACCGTGTACGATCCAAATGATCCTTCATTTATGACGCCAATTATTGGAACTGGAAAACCTTTGCCAGACCTGCGTGTTGATCATCCGGCCTTTCGAGTACCATCGGTTGAGGTGATTTTGTTGCTCACTTTTTTGCTAAACCTCATTTATAAGCAAAGTTCAGCTAGCACTTATGCATTTTCAACAATCCATTTTACTATGGTTTCTTTCAGGAACATCCACTTTATCATGAAACTCGATGTTTTCTTTTTGATGGGAGCACGCCAATGAGTGATGGTATCGATCAAGCGGCAGTGCTCAGCAAGGCAATAGTGAGAGAAGGATTACCAGAATCAGTGATTCATAATGCGTCTCACGTGGACATCTCTGAAGAGCAGGTCATTTGTTTGTTCCAAACATATTCCTAGGAGTAACCTCATGAAGGTATACTTTTGGTGGTAGATAGTTCCATTTTAAGCTCTCATTTAAAGGTCCGTGATGCGATTCTTCATGGCGAAAAGTATGATCCGACTTTAGAAAAACTGCCGCGTAGATTTGATCCTGTACTTTTTTGGATACCACATCCTAGAGTATACGGAACACCAGTCACAAAGCGGCTGTAGGTTTATATGAACATCTCTTTCATTTTGTTTTGTATATTTTTATACCCTAGAGTTGGTTCTTCCTTTCGAAAGAGTTGCAAGCTGATGACTTTGCATAAGCTTTTCAGAAATATCATACTCGATAACCTCTCTCGCGCTATTCTTTTTTCTGAAATCAGAAGCGGAAACAGTTCTGATCACATACGGTGAGTAGTTTTTAATCAAGTTCACTTTTCTCGTGGTTTTTATTCGATGGTTTGCTCTCTTAGTGACTTCAATTCTCGTACGCACTTTTTTTTCAACAATCTTCGGAACAAAATCATTTTGTGTTACTCATTACTCTTCCACAGTGGATCTCAAGGGTCCTGTTTAGAAGCTAATCTGTGAAGATGCTCGATTACAGAGTGGACCTATAGGTCCACTGCGTTCATAATCAGGAGCTTCCCAAGGGGACTCTATGTCCCATGTGAGAGTAGACGTGTTTTTCATCGTAACTATTATTAAAAACTTGGTGTCTAGAGCGTTCTCAATGCCATGAGACAGTTTTCAACGCGAAGTGCTTCAGACTCGACAGAGATGAGCCAATCAGTGCCACATTACCAAATGTTGGATCATTCGCTCCAAATCCATTAGTTCTGCGCTTTCAACCTCACATTACACTACAGGGATCTAAGCCAATCACCCCATGGGCTACAGCAGATGAAGTCGAAGAGGCAAGGTATGGTTTATCTGTGGTGCTCGGACTTAATTGTGTCTAAGAGCAATAAGTAGGCTTAAATACATCGACAATGTTTAGCCAACTACAAATACCAAACATTGCTCCTTTGTCTCCACTGATCGATTTGGGATCGGATCATATCTACAACGATAAAGCTGTGGTTGCCCGACCCAATACTGCCTTAGCGCTACACGCAATACTGTGGTCGCGAGAACAGAATCAGAAGTACCCATGGACAAAGTGTGTTCGTTGAATCGAGATTTTTCCTTTATTTTTTTTTTGTAGATTTTGCTCTAGTGAGTAGATTTAGGTCTTGAAAAATGCCTTTAGTTTACTTTCTCTAAATCAAAGTCTTCAGGGAGCAAAATGCTGCTAATGCTGTGCTTCATACATTTGGAGCAGCAGTGGCCGAAGCTACTCGAGGGGGCACGCCGAGAGATCTGAAGAAAGACCCAGTGGTATGTTCCGCTGTGAAATCAGAGCATTACAGCATGTGAACGAGTCTTTTTTTTGCGGCTTTTGCAGAGTCACGCATTTGTTCTGTGAAGTGTATGTCGTGCTTATTTAGGTCGTCAAAGGTGTTCAAGTTGTGAATGGCAAGGTTGATCTTATCAGTTTCCAGTTGAATACGTTGAATTTGAGCTCCGAAGATCCTACTAAAAATATAGTCTGGGTAGAAAAAGGTGAGCTTTACACTGCCTTTCTCCCATTTTCAATGATTTTCCTGTATGTTCCAGCCTGCCCACTTTACAAACCGAAGCCATTTTACGAGCAGCTAACGGAAGTAACTCATGTGAACATGGACACGTGGAGGAAATTTGTAGCTCTGTTATGGAATAAGTGATTTTCTAGGATTTGTTGTTGTTTCATATTGCAGATGCGATGTGATCTTTGTTATTTTATAGGCATAGCACGTTTTTGTTGTAGTTAGGTAGGCTTTATGAAAAAATGTAAAAAAATGAATGCGTTGTAAAATGAAAAATTGTTCGAATAAAACTTAGATTTCTCTTCACGGATACTTGCTTGCTTTTATGAGTAGTATTATCGCTCCTCCTTACTTGATCGATTCACTTTTCTGGAAATTGTTCTGAAATAATATTTTAGTGCATGTCAGAAGGCCTCATTTTACAAAAACACGTAAAGTTTCTTATACGTCACTTAAACGTGTTTCCTGAACAGTATTGCTCTCTCGATACTAACAGGTTTGTTACATTTTACATCGAGGTGCTTTTGAAACATTAGAGGATTCATTTTTCCCAAGCGCGGGATCATTCGAAAAGGGGGATTGAAAATACTAAATAGTGACAGAAGAATGATAAAAAAATATTTTCGATTCGGACTGTCCTCGTTCTGTAAAATTTCGGATCAGTCTTATTGTGAGGATCCCATGTCTTCGAGCTAGGCTGTGTATGTGAAGGCATCTTCCTCCCACCTCCATATATACAGCGTTGGGCGGAGAACTTTCTACCAGAACCTATGTTTAGTGGAACGTTTTAAATTCCCTCATCTTTTCAAAAGCTCCCTTTCAGTGGAGATTATTTACTTTTTTGAGTTGTAACGGCATAACTGAGTGGTCGTTTTTGTAGGGTAACGCTATTGTTCTTTGCTGTGTCAGCTCTTGATCTCCTTGGGGAACTAGATAAGCTATTAAGCGACGATCGTAGAAGGTCGATTATTGACTGGATCTACAAATTGCAAGTTACTGGGCCAGGTTCGTGTGTTCATATTTTGCTTGCTCGTTTCTCGTTTGTGACATTTTTGTGTTTTTATCGTGTGTTCCATGTGTACTATATGGATAATGTGAGTATGGCGATAAGAAAGATAACTTTTGTTTTCTGCTTACCTTTTTCTTTTTTGTCATTTGATGTCTCTATCCTTGCTGTTCTTTCTTATCGTTGTTGTTTTTCCATTTACGCGCTATAAATGAGCGCACTGTATTGTGAACCCAAATTGCGAGACTTCGGTCTGGCCGATGCGGGATGGCGCGGTTTTGGTGGAATATTGACTGATCTGAGATCGGGTGATGATATTCCGCAGTATAACCTTGCTGCGCGTTGGAAAAGACCTGTCGCTCCGGTCATTGCTGGTTACATTGAGCCTATTCTACCTCGTAAGCCGCAAAAGGTAATGCTCTTGCGACATTTTCTTTTTGCTTTACTGACCGCGCTGTGAAGAGTATATGTAGACTGTTCCTCGACGACCGCCTGGCAGTTTTCGATGTGACATGGATAGTAATATGCTAAGATATGTAAACTTATTGGCGGCTTCTCAGCGAAGTGAACGAGAAATCTTTTTGTGGAGGGTAGTTGAAGGAACCAGTCAGCAGCTTATCGAAGAATTTAAGGTCGAGGTCAGTTGAGCCGCAGTTTATTTTTGATTATGGTCTCATGTCGACCAAAAAGTTCGAGCAACTTTAGGCGCAAGATGGGCTGCTACGGTCCAAAGGAAAAGTAAAGCGCGAGCTGAACATGAACGATTCCATACTTGAGTTGCGTGTCAGCCAAGTAAACAGACGAGAGATTTGGGCTCGTTGTAAACGTTATCTCTCTGTGGTAAATCTGAAGACCGGTGATGAGGTGCGAGTTTTCAGGGTGAGTTCACAGATTTTGATACCTTCCTTAAATTAGTGATCTATTAATGTAAAGTGTCTGTAGGGTAGGTGTTTTTGTGACTCAAGCTGTTCAGAGCGCAGTGCGATGTTTTGAAGAGAATGCGCTCCTCTCCGGGGATGTCACTTTGTGCGATATGGGTGGCATGGTATGGAATGGACCAATAGGGTCACCGCTGTCTCGAACAAAAAGCTCATGTAGTGATATAAAAGTGAGCTTATATTTTCCGTTCGCTAACGTCCTTATCGGATATATTTTTCAGTTGATCTCCCATAGCGATCATCCTCGCGTAGTTTTTGCATCCTCAAGTTACGAAGTTCGTACATTTGATCTTCGTCTCGATAACGCCACCAGCTCCATTATCCTCTTTGAAGTACCGGAATTTGATAAAAAGGTAGACTTATGTATATTGACTTATTTTTGCTCCTTTTTCGTTTTCTGTTTGTTCAGTTATATTTTCTCGTTTTGCAATTAATTCATGAGTTGTCAGCGTTATCCTTGAGATAAGGTTGGGAGCCTGAAGTTAAGTGATATAACTTGGGAGACTGGAAATTCGTGTCCAGCGTGTAAAGAACGTAAAGAGCCTCGGAGTCGCTAGATAGCTATAAGTGGTGCTAGAGCCCTCTGCTTGCAAAAGGATGCCGCTTGGTGGATGAAAATGAAAAAATGAAAATGAAAATTTCATTGCCAAAGATCTGTCCTTCACTATCGTCCCATAATAATGCAGTGAAATAATTATATCTACGTTTCTGGGCTGAGATTTTGGGTCATCTGGGTGAAATGATTTCTTAATTTGATCAAAATAACAAAGTTGTTTTAGGGACCGATGGACCACGTGGACTACGTCCCGAAAGAACCGGTGAAACGACCAGTGATCTACCATTTGCGAACGATCCCTGAACGTCCGCACAACTTCTTAGTAGTGACGCCCCACTCCGCATACCTCTGCGACGATCGTTTTCCAAAAGCGGCCGTTCTCACTCTTCCACATACCATTCCATATGGTTCACATGTTATGATGGTAACACCACCAGTGGTGGACCCTCTCGCAACTGGGCACATAGTTTCAGCATATTTCCTCGATCATCTGTTGACAGACATCTCTGTCCTACACCTGTATAGTCACGAATGTGAGGTCTGGTCGTCTGTGATGCCGATCCATTCCCTAGGTAACTGCTTGGATTACGAGAAGGTCGTGATGCCGTCCCCCGTATTTCATCGCGTGCATCTGCCCCGTGAACCTGTGATGGGAATGGCAATAGTGCAAGGATACCAAGACGTACGTGGAAGGCCTGCCGATTTCCTTCTGAGGACGCTAGCTGATGGAAGTGTATGGTTTCAAACTATGCGATATGGGAAAATGGAGAGCTCTGAAGAAAAGGACTTGTGGGCAACCAGTAAGAGACGATTGGAGAGGTCGCTTCCACTCTTGGTAAAGGAGGACGATTACGTTCAACACCTTCCTGGATCGCTGAATCAGCCAGTATCCTCTCTGTGTACTGTCATTGACATAGAACTGGGTGATGAAGATGTGCCAGAGCCAAAGCGTTGCACTGTTGAACCGCTGGCGAAGGAATTATACAAAGATTGCAAACCTCTAGAGTTACTCAAACCTTCGCATCCCGATGCAGTCATCCCCTCCATTGTAAATAAGGTCTGGGAGGAGTCAATGGAAAAAAGTCGTATCTTCAGGTAGCCGAAAGCAAATCTGTGAGCTTTTGTAGCTAATATCTATGATAATTTGTTTGATTTTCTGTTGAAATTGTTGAAGTAATGTTGTTTGATCTCATGTTTTGATTTATCACAATGTTGTGTTTGGTGAATAAAGTTTTGAGCTGTTCAACTTCGTTTATTTCCTTGGCATTGATGTTCCGCGTTTCCCTCATTTTCTGTGATGCTCTGATGAATAATTTATTTCTTAGGAAAATTCTGCGGGTTTCGAGGATGTATGAGTTTTGCCTCGAACGATGGCGACGGCGCTTACTCTTCCGCGAATCTAGCTCAGACGTACAGGTATGGTTCAATTTCCCTCGAGTTAGAAATTTTGCTTTCTTTTAAAGTTTACGATTTATACATATGTTATGTAACTCAGCGCAATTTGCGAGCGGGGACCTCAAGGAGAGGGGGTTTCCAAGCAAAGAGCAAGGTGATCTTCATGCTGAGACTAGCGGGTTGGGCTCACAGTAGTCCACGGCGTTACCATGAATAGAGCAAATCTCTTTGCTATCTCAAAAAAGCCCACTTGAGATTGAGAATTCACCTCTTAGGTCAACAATTTACTTGTCAAACGTTCAAAATAAGAAAACCTCCAAATTTTTTGATTCTAGTAAACGCAATCCTTCTGTAAACGTGCATAGTTGGTCATTTCTTTACTTATTCTACTTATAAGTTCTTATTTCTTCCGTTATGATGGTAGGCATGATGTCTTAGCGCTTTTTGTCCGATGACCTCATTATATTGATGATTCGCACCACACCCCTAGGTACTAGCTAGGGACTCGCACCTTACGCTTAATCTACACCCTATCAGGAACTACTTTTCGTTGCTTGCTGGTAGTGAGGCTTCGAGCTAGAACAGGACACAGAGCTGTGCCAGAATTTGCATGTGCCCTTTATATAAATTTTCTATTTTAGTGCTCTTTTGTGTCTGGCTATACTTGGCGATGATTTCAAGCGTGTAAATAAGGTTGCTCTTTTGAACACCCTTAAGAAGTCACAAAAAGGAGATGGAAGGTAAGCTTTTCATACCCGTAGTAGAAACCACCTTAAGTGAATTATTATTCATTTACAGCTTCTGGAGTGAAGGCTTTGACTCTGAAAGTGACATGCGATTCGTTTTCTGTGCTGTCGCAATATGCCATATCCTTCAAGATTTTTCGTATATCAACTTTTCTTCATTGAGAAACTTTATTCGAAATAGCCTAAATTATGATGGTGGCATCGGGCAAGGTCCAGGAGATGAAAGCCATGGTAAGCGGCATTTTTTCTTTTATTTTAACCTGTGTATTGCGTGGTCTACTTGAGCTTGAATTTTTTTTTTGTGATTGGGTAGGTTTTCGACTTCCATGGCTCCATTACTCTCTCACCTACCCCCATACAAAGTCCTCACCGCGATCTAAATTTTATATGTATGGTTGTCTGGAACGGTCCTTTTAACTGTGTCTTTCACTTGTCTCATTTGCTGCCCTCCTATGCCGTGAGCCGTCGAGCACATTTGTTGGTCGATCCGATTTTCGACCACTTTCTCTCGAGGATGAATCATATTGTGAATATCCTCTCGGACCTGCCGATTTATAGTATTGTCCGCTTATCTGCCTTCCTATCGATCTTATCCTACCACCAGTTGAGCCTTGGTTCTCCTTTACTGCTCTTCGATTAAATCTAAAGTAGTTCTCCGTTTAAGCCAGCTATTTGACTTTGTGTAAGTTGATTCAGCAGTTTGTGCACACATTGGAGAGTCATCGTCTCGTTCCGTGGTGGCCGTATACATATATCATTCTACAGGTGGTTCAACGTTCTGCGCTATAGCCTCTTTATCGCTAGCAAATCGCCTATGGGACGGTTCAGTGTTATCGAAGCAAGAAATCGATAGGCTCGTAAAGTGGGCTCTTTGGAAGCAAGATGATGGATTTCATGGAAGAGCTCATAAGCCAGATGATAGTTGCTATGCATTTTGGATAGGAGCTACTTTAGAGGTACGTTTATTCGCTCGCAGTTCAAGTCAAAATAGCTTTAACTTGCTATTCGGAAAGTCACGGTTTACTCGCCTTTTTCGGATGAAAGCTAGAGTCATACTGTCGAATGTGGTTGGAGGGGGGGGGGGGGGGGGGGGGGGGGGT
>UZAF01017157.1:0-32772 GCA_900617895.1 Haemonchus placei | reverse complement strand
TTTGAAATGTTCTGAGTGACTTTAGCAGATATCCAATAAGCCTCCCACTTCCTCCGCTGTTTCCAGTGCAGAGGCTTTGATTTCTTTNATGTGGTGCTTAGCACAATCATTACTGTTCGTCTATAAGGTTCTTTTATGAACCTTCATTCTGTTGTTGCCAGATTTTGAACGCTAATCATCTGATGGACAAAGAAAAACTACGGTCATTTCTTCTGATTGCACAACATCAACACATGGGTGGGTTCTGCAAGATTCCGGAAGAGTCAGGATACCCTGGTTTGTTGTATTTCACATTTCAGGACAAAAAGGTTTCTCCTTCGTAGGAAACCCTTTTGTGAATGGTTTCATATTTCAGATCTGTTACACACCTACTTCTCCATAGCGGCGTTTTCTCTTCTACGAGAACCGGGTTTAGCACCAATCAATGCATCACTGAATGTTTCAAGGCATGTATATGAGCGGATTCTTAAAAGCTGATTGATTCTAATCAATTTGATATTCTATATGCCATTGTACCGGTTTGTGATGACCGATCTGAACCGGGATTGTTATGTTCCGAATTTGATGTACTCTGCAATTCTAGCTCAAAATTTGTGTGTGTTTTGTTTTGGTGTAATAAATATGGATCAGAACATAGTAGTGCTGCTTTGAGTGATTGCTGTACTGCAGTTGTAATACTCATTACTAAATTTTCTCACTCCAAAAATGTCGGGCTCAAATTTGTAGGAAGTATCGGAGATTAAGGTCCCAATGATTCTACTTCCTCCGGCTGACCTTGATCAGGATGAGGCCACCTTCCGAATTCTAGCACATCTGCGAACATTTCAACAGGTATGCTTCTAGATTTGCGCACTTTTTACTTGTGCTCGTTAAATGAGAAAATTTCCAGACGGCTGACTCGCTTTTCGAACGCATTTCATCGCGAACTGAGGTGCTGAATGCTACATATAAAGGATTAGACGCACGACTCAAGAAAGCTCAACGAAAACTATCAACGTTAACTCAAGTGGGTGCATGCTCATCATTTTTATGAGTGCTATGGATAATAAATATGTTCTCAGTGTGCCTGTGTAAAGGTGCTAGCATAGGTGAACTGTCATGAAATAACTGTCGTAAAAGTGAAATCCTAGTTTTTTATCGGTTTAGTCGCGCGGATAGTGACGTACACAATGAATTTCTATACCGGTTCAGTGAGAGCTGAGCATAGTTCGAGAACTGTTGAATAACATTTTCAACCAATATTGTAGCATTTCAAGTTGGCATGCCTCATCTCTCAATTCATCATATTCAGATGAACACATCTGGTGTTCTGACTTGCCTTTCACGGTTTCCCGCTTCCGAATACCGCCCTGCACGAGATCTCACTTCAGTAGAAGGAAAACCAACTAATAGTAAGTATTTTGGGAAAATAGATGATAAAAGATCATTTAGGTTCTGTCTCAGACGGGAATTTTTTTCGAACCCGAAGTCATTTTCCATATGTAAAACTTCTTTAGTTTGTCCACTAAAAAAACCTGCTGGTATTCGTTGTTACTATGAACTCTCCTTCATATTTGGTAAAATTTCAATCAGTACCAAGTGTGGTCCATGCTTTTTCAGTTGTATTTCAACCGAAGCGCCAACAAGAACGTGTGATTGATATGCGTAGGGAACTCGACGAAAGAAAACGGTTCTATCTGCCAAGTCATTTGATGAACGGAATTACCAAAGAACCACCGAAAGGTAAGTGCAAAACAGAGGGATAAAGGGGATGTTATCAACTGCGGACCTATCTGAATCTTTCAGAGAGGCCACCACCACCAAAGATAGCATCATTTGCTGATATGTTTTACTGTGGGACTGATGAGTTAGCATACGGGAAAAAATCATCAAAACGAATTGGATTTGTCAGTCAAGGGAAAAGTGATACGTTTTCGAGGTAAACACTCTGAATCCTTTTTCTGAGTAGATTCCCTCGTCAACTAGGGGACTCATTCGATCTTCAGATAATTTATTTTGCATGATTCCTATCGTATGGTTCGTTACTGACAGCTTCTTGAGCCATCTCTGATGGAGTCTTTTCAGCGTAGACATTAATGTGGTCGAGGCATCAGCGATAGGTGGAGGTCATAGCCAGGAAAGAGATCCTTTGGATTATGTGCCCGAGTTAGGTCCTATTGAAGACCTAGACCTTCCCGACATCCTACCAGATTTGCCAGGTACGGCGATTGTCATTCTTTCGAATTGAAAACAGTCTGCCCATCGACTTTTGTTTTCTGAGTATCTGTGTTTGTGCTGACCCTTTTCTGAAAGTGAAAGTAGCTATGCTTTGGATTGTACCAGATGGAAGCTTTCAGGTATTGCTGAAGATCTGACTCTTCTCGAATATGGTATCGGGCCGTCGATATTTCCTGATAATCTGGTTTTCCCTGAGCCGCCACGGGCTACACCTGACAGTGAACGAAGTAAAGGGTCCAGAAGTGAAAATACCGAGAAAGGTGAGTATCTCATCATTTTCTTACATTCAAGTAATTTATCATTTTTCAGAAATTGATGCGGCGAAATCTGATGTCTCGTTTTCGACTAGTGAGCTAATGCCCATCATGCCTAAGCCTACAGAGAAGAACGACACCTCAGATAGTCTGCCTACACTTGGAGAAAAGAAAACCAGCATAGATGATCTACTCCCTCCAGCGCCACCACCACCGCCACCTCCACCTCCTCCGCCTAATCTCATGGCTAGCGCAGCTTCACCTCCGCCACCGACTCCTTCGGTTACACTGCCGAGTAATGACAGGTAGGGAGACTGTTTGTCCATTTTGATGACGGCTGCTCCATTGTTCATTGGGTAATCCCTTTCTCCACTGAACTTTTCATTGGTTTAGATCCGATCTGATGGCAGCTATTCGTGCTGCTGGAGGTGCCCAGAAAGCAAGGCTCAGGAAAGTAGCTTCATCGAGGCGTGCGGCCAAGGAGAGCGAGTCGCTTGCTTCATCTGCTTTAGCGGAAAACAAATCATCTTCTGGTGGAAATGACCTGATGGCCTCATTAGCGAAAGCACTGGAGGCTAGAAGAAAAGGTATTTCCTATTGTAGCTCAGAAAATTGTAAAAAATTTCGTAAAGATTGACAGATATCTTCAGCCATAGCTGGGATGGGTAACTCAAGGACGCACAACAAAGGTTCGCTTGCGAGGGAGATTGAAACGAGTCAAATGCATCGAGACGATGGGAACAACAGCGGTGATGATGAATGGAAATGATCATTACAAGTAACCAGTGCCTCCTGAGCCATGTAGTAAGCGGGCATCTTTGATAATTGTTCAAATATAAAGATGTTTGTATGTATACACATCCTGTGATAAATCCTTTTCTGGAATAAATCTTATTAGGAATTCGTCTGCGTTTTACTACCTTGTGGTTCTCTCCATGAGTATACATAGATCTGTTTGATACTGTAAAACAACTGAAATTAAATTTTGATTATTGTTCCCGTTGGAATCGTAGGCTGTAGAACACTTAGTCGGAGAGTCGAGTTATTTGGCTAATGCCAACACGTGACAGTGTTGAGGATATCCACACACCGAATCCACTTCCGGCACGAGGTTTGTTCACTACTTTGTTAACTGTTCGATAGAGCTTTGATAGCTTTCGAATATTTCTTTGAACTTCGAACATTGATCTCATTCTCATATTCTTCGGTTCTTGAACGTTTCTCCTTGAATTCTTGAGCTTTGAAACCCCAGTAAACAATAGTTAATGAATTTCCTACCTTTCCTGACTTCGAAGAGTTGAAAATTTGGGGAACTTCTTTTTCTGACTAGTTTTTTCTTTTTGAAATGTTCTGAGTGACTTTAGCAGATATCCAATAAGCCTCCCACTTCCTCCGCTGTTTCCAGTGCAGAGGCTTTGATTTCTTTGCTCCGATATTTTTTCAACTTGGTTGAATTTCACCGTCACTTGGTAATGGCAAGAACTTGGATGTGAAGATCGGTTATCTGGTCTCATTCACGGTGAATCAGCTTGAACTGCCTGAGTAGAGCGCCCTCTGGCTACTACTTCTTTGAGGCTTTCTCAATTATTTCATGGAAAGCCTTTCACTATATTTCTTCCCTCACATCTCTTCCGCCACCATGATACTTTATTGCTCTCATATGACAGTTAATCGTTTGCAAGATGGGGTTCTGTATTTATGATAATCCCATCACTTTCTCCAATGTGGCCCCTCTTATCTGGTCCTTCTTTGACATTTATCATATACTGACATAATGACACATCAAATACTGACAGTGAATCACTGACAAACAGGACTTGTTGAAGCATCTTGAAGTCAAGTCAAGCGAAACTGTCGTTCAGCTGCAAATAGCTATTTGTCGTTAATCCTAGTTAGTTTGACTGTAAGCTGTAGGTTCGCATTTGCTTCTACAGTATGCAAATTTTTCATGAGTACACGAAAGGACGTTAGTTATCATATTCAGGTATATACGGTTTTGCGCTTTATATATCGTCGTACTGCTTACTGATTTTATATCTGTTGTGGGCTATAGTACCCACGCCAATCTTGAATCGTTTAGGTGAATTCATTTTTTCTTAAGAACTCGGTGAAAGAGTTTACACTATCAGAAAATTGCAGGAATAACATACGTCCCGGCCAAATACTGGGTGATTGCGATCCCATCGCTCATTATCTTAACAATAACTACTTTTGTCGTAGTTGTACTCGCTGTGAATATTTACCGATTTCGAGGATATCGTATATTCGAGGAAGTTGAAGTCAGTTTGATGACCATTTGTTACATTTTTCCGATAAAATAGGGTTCCCACTCAAACGAAATGAGCTAGAAACACGGTCCTAGGTTTAAATATACCTTTCCTATGGAGCTACTTAGCCAGTCTTAGCCAGACCTGTGAGTTCACATGAACAAATTGCCGTGCGATATTTGTTTTGCTCAGTCTTGAATGCAGCTCGCGTTTCGTGGTAGCTGCAAATTTTGAAAGTATTTGAGTGGGCTTCGAGGGTCTCGGATTGGTGATGGGTATCAGCCAGAGCTCAGATTGAGGTACCAACTTCTGCGTTCCGCGTTCAGAATAGATGAGAAGAGGTCTGCGAGTGTACAGTAAAATCTGCACTTTATATTTGCGTTCGCTTCGCGTCCGAAAAATGCAGTCATGAATGTTGCTTAAGCTCGAACTGGAAAAAAAAATTGTAGAAAAAAAACACTGTCCAAAAGTCGGTAAAGCTTATTTCAGGCTATCGAGAACGATTTTGGCGAAAGACCGGTTGCAAACAAACGTAAAATCACCTGGTGTTATTGAGGTACTCTTAAATCAATCTAGTCACTGCTCTGTTTCCACACTGCCCCTCTTTTTTAGGTCTTATAATTTGACGGCGTCAACAATTTTTGAAAACTTTATCACTATGCGATCACATCTTTTACTTCTTTTGAGACGCCTCAAGCATGGTGGAATGTACAAGGTTAAGCGAAAAATCGACGTACCTGGAGCTAATGCGTATAGTCGCGGATCACAGGTAATTTTACACTGGAAAATACAAAAATGCGGTTGAGCCTAAATTTCTTCGGAGACCATTCTCGTCGATTAGCTATAGAAGGATCCAACCTACTTCCGCCCCTCCCCCCACCCCCCTTCCTCCCCTCCCTTCCCCGCCCGAAAATTCGATAGAAGCTGTTAAATTTACTATAACTATGTGAGATGTTATGGGTTATCGTAACTCATAGGTTTCACCTCGAGGGACACATAATCCAGCTACATTGAGTCCCTGAGTTTAATTTTATCTGCTCTAGCATGCTGTCAATCTTCAGAGAACGCCAGATTAGGAAGTCTTCTGAACAGGAAGATATGGTGAGCATCACCTGATTAGTTATGAATAGTAGTTTACTTTGAGCTAAAGTCACATATAGCCCTAATGTCGACCTCTTCTACACCATTTTTTCCTTGATTTTTGTTCTGATTAGGTGCTTCCTTTTGGGCTTATGGGGGTTGACCCGCCTCAGTCCGCGTTACAAGTGCGATAACCAAGGGGTACCACTGTCATCTTGGTTCAGCGTGAATGATTGAAAATTAACTCTTTCTTCAGTGAAAACTGTCCAAACGACCTCGTGCTGATTGTGTCTGACTGCTAAGAATCTGTAATGCAGCCCCATTTTTCCTTTCTATTATGTTTCATCAAACTGTGGCGAACTTTATGCCTCCTAATGATCAGCAATTGTTTTGTTGGGTTCGATAAAGGATGTTTATGGATAAAGACAGATGTTCGATGAATAAAATTTATAGGTGGAGGCAATACATAAACGCTTTGCTCGATACGAACGTCAAAAGAGTGCGATGGCGATGGAGCAAGCTCGAAGTGAATTCTTGACTGATTCCATTATGGCAGAAAACCTTTTAAGGTAGTCGTACAACCTTCTAGCGGCTGAACAAAGAGTACAAAAAGTACCAAAACTTATAATACTGGATAACTGGATATATGTGGTGTACTGACATGTGGCTCACTACCTCACACGCATGGTCACGGGTTCGAATCCCGTATCGGTTTCCGCTTAGGCCAACCAAGCCTTCCATCCCTCTGGGGTCGATTATTTGATAACAGGCAGGAAAAAAGCGCAGACTTGGACATCGGCTGGCCACTACAGTTATTGTATTGCCACACACGCATTCAGTACACCCCTACGATTTTGAATGGTAGTAGAATGCGGGGATGCATCCCTCAGACGGATTGGTCAACGTTCAAGGCTTGATCCTTTTGAACTGTAATTATATAATTGCACACAACAGGCGCGATTTTCTTCCGTGATAGATTTTCTCTCAAGGTTGAAATGATATTTACTTTGTACAAAAAATACGAAACTTATCGCTCAGTGTTGCACACTCTCCCCTCCATTATTCGCCAGGCATTCGAATTTTGTCTAGAGACATAACGGTATTTGAGTGCGTACTCGATCTAGGCATTGAATTGCAGGGTCAGCGTTTTTATCCCTATTCACTAGACAAATTTCATGAAAATCAACTAGTTTTGAAAGGCTTGTAGGTATGGTTGGCATGAGGGATCTCAAATTTGGGATCCAACCTATGTTTGTGTTTAGGATGTTTGTGATTGGGGCTTGACCTACAAGTGCTTCACTGTTTATTTTTTAGTAAGGCCCTCTAAAAGACCATAATTGTAGCTATATCGATTCATAACGGTGGTAATAATGCTTGAATTCTTTTCTTCCAGGAATGAGAGTGTCTATGAGAAGGTTTTAAAACGAAGGACTATAGAAGAGGAGAGGATATCCTCTCCATCAACGTCATCTGAAGTGTACGAACTTCCTCTTGCTGCTAAACCGTTAGAGGAGTCTGTTAAGGAAAATGAAAGTGCTCTTGCAGTCGATGTGGAGTCGTCTGGTAAATTTTTATTCTCTGAATTTGGAGTGAACCGTAGAGAAAGTTTTATATTCTAATCGTGTCATTCTCCTTGACAAATCTTTCATTTTCCAAGAAATCGGTCGAGCCTGCTTAGGATATCAGTGGTACTTGGTGGGAGTTCCCATAGCACTTTACTCCCAGAAGTTCATTCCAAGTAACAGTTGCAAGAAGGAGATAAATTTTTAAGTTGATGTCAATTTATAGCCATTTTTTTCAATTTCAGAGCAGGACCACATCGATCGGGGATATTTTGTTGAAGGTGATGTCTATGTGGATGAATACGTGAGCGGGAAAACGACCGATCTACCGGACGACGAACTTACTATGTACGTGACTGTGTTCAAATTTGTAATGGTTAAGGACAAAGCCATCCAGTAAATACCTACCCCATAGGCGAGAAGGTTATATACAACGATTTTTTCTAACCTACGAGCCACTCGTAGTTTAGCAATTACCTCGTAGGTCTAAGAAAAGATAGCGCTGGCTCAAGTGTGAGATAGAATATTTCGAACTTTGAGCATCAATCTATCTTTTTTGAATAAACAAGGAATTCGCTTCCGTTCAGGGACGCAGTAGCGCTCGGATGATACGTCCTAGGGGCTATTAAGACTTAGTGAGCGATAAATAGTAACCTAGGAATACGTAGAAATTGAAACTGGGAAAAATTATCAAATTTCCCTTCCAAGGTACGATGGCATGTTGCAGGCCTCAACGTCAAATATTCGGTCCTGATGATGCACTCGAACACATCGACTTCCAGCTTCCTGGTCAAAGCACTGGCCAGGTTCAGTTTTTCTGGAATAAAATTTTTTGAAACTGTAGTACTATGTCCTACAGTATAATAATGGATTTAGGACTCAGAATCAGATGAACTTGACCTTGACGAAATCAGCAGTGAGGAAATAGAGCGAGTTGGTTCAATAAATCCAACGAGACCTCCAATAAACAAAAACTGTAGCGGTTGTGGAGCGCAACTGCACTGTAAGGTAAGCAAACTCTCATCTCATTGAGCACGGGCCACGTTTTCCTGCACTTAGTTATGGTATTTAAGGATGCCTCTTTGCCTGGATTTTTACCCGAAGAATTGTTAGATAAAGCAGCTCGTAGAAGAGCTGTGGTGGAAGCCATATTATGTCGGCGATGTCATCTTCTGAAGCATCATAATTTCTTGGTGAGATTTCTTTTTTTACAATTCACTCCCAAAAACTAGAGAACAAGATGTGTTGGGAGAAGGACAATGACCGATTATGGGTTCACCAACGCGCCCTTCCTCAAATTTGCCTATGTCAAGGGGAAACGGTCAAGCTACCGTGTCCTACTAGGAGAGGAGCCCAGAAATATGGTCAAAAGACTGCATAACTTGTCAAACTACAATTTTTCGTATAGTTTGGAGCATTGAAGCAATCCTAGATGTAGAACTGAGCTTACCTACATCGCCTTCGAACAGCGTAACTGCTTAAGTATGATTTCCTAAGCAATCCTTCCTTGCGAGCTTGCCTGCTACAGATTCACAGAGATGTTCCGTAGATCGTACAATTATAAAAATTGCTCGCTTTGAACAACCCACTGCAGCCTTGCCCCAAACAGTAAGTGTAGAGTCCTCATTTTCGGCATAGATCTGTATGTTTCTTGAAAATGTACTATTGAAACAAGGTATAGGAGTTCTACAAGTTTTAGTAAATTATTCCATCTAAGAAATCCGCCTTATTGATTGTTTATAGCTAAATGTCAACGTTTGCTCTGTCGATTATGAATCAATCATGTCGTGCCTTCGAATGAATCCGGAGGCTCTAGTATTGTTGATCGTGGACGTCACCGATATCCCAGGTAGCATCTATCGACAGCTGCCGGGAATCATAGGACCCCGGAGACCTATGATCGTAGTCGGTAAGGGTCTAGAAACTTCAATTTCTAGTGGAACTCGTAGACATGGCGCATTCCAGTAGGGGTGTTTGAACGCAAATCAAAATAACAGTGATTTTTGTATTCAGCAAATAAAGTCGACCTTCTTCCACCGGACGCCCAATGTGGTTATTTAAAAAGATTCAAGAATGTTGTTGACGAAGCAATTGAAGAAGCGGGTTTTCGCGATCAATTCACAATTCTGCACACGGCTCTTGTAAGTGCCAAAACCGGCTACGGTATTGAGGATTTGATTACGGTCAGTTCATTATCTAGACTCATCCGCTCTTTTTGGGCTAACTGCAAGGTCCATTGTCTCGGTCTTCTTTCAGCAAATTCATCTAAAATATACTAATATAAAGCACAGTATGCGGAACGACATCTACCTTGTTGGATGTACGAATGCAGGGAAATCGTAAGTCATCAGGGATTATTCGTGCTGTATCAAAAAAAAGCTAAAATGATATAATTACCTTCTCCCAGGAGTTTATTCAATGCGCTCCTACAATCGGATCTGTGTAAAGTACGTGCTGTAGATCTTGTTGAACGAGCGACGACATCAGTATGGCCTGGCACAACGGTAGGTTATTCCAGTTTCCGTTCAGTTCTAGGGCAGTGCTTCAGGGCCGTGTCAAAAACTGGTGGATAAAAGTGGGTTTGGTGGGTAAGGAATCGGCTTGGATCTCTGGAATAAAAGGTGCGCTAGGTGTTGGGCCTGCAGAAAGCCCTCTTAGTGGGTGGCCGATAGTTTGGGACTCTTTCAATTGATTTTAAACTAAACACTTTGGCTTGCGAGTATGTCAAGAATTATCATATTTCAGCTGTCGTTGTTGAAATTTCCAATAATGAAACCATCTCCGTTCCGGTTGGAATTGCGTAGACGACGAATGCTTCACGACAGGGCATGGCTCCAGAAAGAAATGTACAGCAGGTAAGCTCTTGTGTGCCTCAGAATTACATCACGATTTGTCAGATCATGGGCAAGAATTCTACAGTTTTTGTTAGATGTCATCAGGAATTACGTTGGTGCTTGGACTGCAGTATAACGTCTTGAGAGAGACATTCTAACCCACTTCTAGCTATCATTCTATGAATCCTACCGATCAGCTCGGACTGCGCCCAGTGTTCATTTTCTAACAAAAATTCGAGAAAAAAACTGCATTTTTTGTTCTTCAGTTTGGTACTGTTCAATCTATTCCTGGTCTTCATTGAATTGCGTATTTTAAGGAAACTGGCGCTGCAACAGACAGGCGATCCCAAGTTTGCGGTGTTGATAGGAGCAATTCAAAACACTTTCAAGGTAATTCCTTCTTTCAATGAAATTATGGAGCTAGCCTTATGATTAGATTCTGGACAGCAAAATCGGCGTAAGCCTCCCCTCAATCCCTTTTTATACTCAAAGAAAGCCTTATACATCAAAATTAGGAAAGGGACGAGGAGATGCCGCCGATACCAATCAGTAGGATCACCGGTGAACAAGTCGACGAAGACAATGAAGAACCTACTAAAGGGTGAGTCATTTTCGCAGCAGTTTTTTTCGACATTTGGGGATCGTTTTCCGATAAGTAATTGGATAGGTGATAATAATTGATAACTAAAGATTGATAGCAACACATAATTCATGACTGCTACCAATACCTAACCGCTTTTCTTTCAAGATGGTCATTACGAGATCCTGTTTTCGCGAAAGGAATGTGGTGTTACGACACTCCCGGAACTGTGAACGAACAGCAGGTATGGCATTATTGATTCTTCCATACTTTCTCGTGGTTATTTCATTCTCTGTGCCTATGACGTCCCTTATTCGGCTTTTCTGCTTCAAATGTAACTTTTGGTTTTTGCTTCATCTGTTGATCCTATTCCTTCTCCTAGTTGTTGAAGTATCTGCTTCTTTGTTTGCTTTTTCAGTTTGTCTCTTTTTTTAAATCTCTTTTTAGGTATTGAATTTATTCACCCTGGATGAATTAATACATGTGTTACCTCGACGTCTGTTACAACCCCGAACAGCCCTGGTACCTGTGGGTCATACATTGCTTATCGGTGGCGTAGCTCGGCTAGATGTCGTGGAGTGTGTGAAGGAAAGCAGGGTGCTGGTAAGTTCCTGGAGTTCACCGTTACTGTAGAAATAAGCTGTGAAATAGTAGAATGAGTGAAATTACTCAAAAGCCCAATTTTTTTGACATTTACTCGGTGTTGTGAACTTTCGTTCACCAATAGTCCTTCATTTGCAGTCTCCCTGCATTCATTCCTTTTCAGCTTACCACATTTGTTAGTGACGATCTGCCTCTGAACTGTATACCTACTGCTGAAGTGAAGTCATTTCTTGAAGAAAATCTTGGCACTAAGACGTTAGTGGTTCCTTGTGGAGGAAGCGAAAGAATGGCTCAATGGCCTGCTATGGAGAGCAAGGATTTTGAATTGAAAGGGAAAAAGGTACTTTTCAACATCAACAGCTGTTTGTTAAATACGCCCAGAAAATGAGTTTGTGTTTTAGGGAGGAAAAGCATTGGCGGACATAGTACTGTCGTCAATCGGATGGGTTCTGGTGACTAGTGCCAGTCCATTCATCAAAATCCGATCGTACACGCCTGGTGGCAGAGGGCTGGCAATTAGGTCGCCTATGCTACCATATGCAGCCGAACTACGTGGGAAGAGGATCCCGGCTACCCGATTTTATAAGGTGAGCGTTATCTCTAGCAATCCTCCCGCTCCTTTTCTATGTGAGAACAGTATGCACCCGGTAAAGGGTACTCCTTCCTTCCTGACCGGATAATCATTTTCTTCAAGTGGGTTATTGGGTTCGGGAGGCGGGGTACGTTCGGGAGGGCTGTCAATAAGGTGCATGGACAAACTTTCATGCCATTTTTAAGCTTTTGAGGATAGATATGATTTCATTTTCCTCTACATTTTTCAACAGTAATATATGGCATTTACTAAAAAGGATTCAGTAAGTATTATCTAACCAGTTGGGCTACGCACGCTAATGCGCGCACCACATGCTACCGCATACCTACGACTTGTTAGAGGACCAATATGAACAGGGTTGACTTCCCATTTCATAACTGTTTCCTCACCACGCTCACGTGACATTCACACTTTTCATCGACCTACGTAATTTTCGGGAGCTAACGCCGTCTCGATCTGTCGCTGTTTTTAATAATGACCCATTGAGATTTAACTGGTAAGCATTGAAATCGTCGAATGGTGAATGTTGTCGAGTCATAATAACACCATTATCAAATGTCTTTATGAATGTAGCTCCTTTTCTCTAGGGATACATCATTAAATGAGAATCCAAGTTTATTAGCGGTCGGATAAATTCTGCTATGGATGATATCAAAGCAGAGGGAACCCGTGACCCTTCATTGAATCACAAATTTCGCTGGGTAGCGGTCGTAAGCAAAAAGTGAACCAAATTTCATAATCTGCCCCTATCAGTGCACTTACCCTTCTTGTCGAATGAGACATAACAAAGAATCAAAGCTAGATCGTAAACAACAAAGACGCTAGGATTCAACTGGTGATTGAATCTTGTTTTCTACGCCGCCTGTGGGCGGCGTCCGGTCCTTTCACCCACCATATGTGTTCCCATCCTGCCGCCTGTGCTCCTACCAAATTTGAACGTCCTAGGTCCACGGGGACAGGAGGTATGATTTTCCGCCGAAACACTTTGTTCGCACAAACCCCGCCCCCTGTGGGCAGGGTCCGGTCCTGCCACCCACCGTATGTGTTCCCATCCTGCCGCCTGTGCTCCTACCAAATTTGAACGTCCTACGTCCACGGGGACAGGAGTTATGAATTTCCGTACAAACAGACAGACAGACGGACGGACAGACAGACGCGAGCGCTTTATATAAAGTAAGGATAATGGATATTTTGTTAAAAACCCCATTCTTTCCAATGGTTCCTGTATCATTATCGGGAGGCCTTAAGATGGGCTCCAACTGTCTGACTGATGTTCTGTTCTTGTAATATAGCTTATGACATTAGCACCCTTTAATACCGGGAAACGTCCATTTCAGAAACTCAGATCGGTTAGGGCTAGGCTTGAATGTTTGACTTAATCTGCATTTTCCAGGTGAAGCCTGTGGCATTTCCAGTGAACGAAAGGCGGAAAAGAGTGAACAGGCGGAAGCGATCGTCAAGAGAACCTGATTTCTAACAGTTTGCATAGTTGTTAATCATGTTGTTATTTGTTATAGGACTTATAAAATAAATATAGAATCCTGACACTTATTATTGGCAGTTCGGTCTGGTTGCCGTAAGCATACTGCACAACATTGGCCATTTTTGCCATACTTCCTTATAGTCTTAAATTATTCTTTTCCAATTTTTCCAGACTATACGTAGTAAGCTATGTAACAGGCCTAACAGCATTGATTAATGGATCTTCGTTATAAAACGACCGAGTTACTTGAACGTCATTCGTGGTTAAAGCCAGCTGCGTCGTTATCGACGTTCATTATTGTACTAATTTGTTTCGGATTCGGGTGAGTAATTAGGTCCACAAATTTCCTCGCTAAACCTCAAATGTTTGCTTATCTCAGTTTCTTTAATCTTTATCCTATGGGTATTGTTTATTGTGGTTTTCAGGGCGTTTTCCATCGCATGTTGTCTTTGCTCGTTATGCCTGGGTGTCAGCATAGCGGCTTGGATCGCCAACGATTCAAATGGACGTTTTCTATATCCTCTTGTTCATATGTGGTTTTCGAGTCAGTTTAAAGAAACTCAGCGAAATGTGGCTAATGAGGATTCATCGTCCCAGAAGCGTCGTGTGGTCCCATGGAAGGGTAAGAAAATGTACACAAGCGTTGTCGTTCTTCTTACATTCTACGCATCCTATAGAAGGTTTTTTTTCAGCTTCCTATTGAATTATCTAAATTGGGCTAAACTGGGTTTCAGAGGGATTAAATCAAGGATAAAGCAGTCTGAATAGAATCTGGTGCATTTCAAACATCAAATACATAGTGCTGAAGTGCTGGGGGCACCGGTCGAACTTACAGGTGCTTTTGTGTTTCAGGGAGCGGTATATTGAGCAGTTCATTTGTAAACGTGGTTTTGTAAATACTGGAGCGTCAAAATCAGGAAAATTGTAATGGGAAATAAGAATAGATGGGATTTGGTAGATAATCACAACGGAAGGCTCAAAAACCTTGATACTAGGAGGGATCCACCGCACGAGGTGTAATACAAGTTATAATTGGCTCATCGCAGAGCGGATTACATATAGGATGTGGGTCTCTCTAGACAAGTGTACGCATAGTGAAAATCTGCCACCTGAATTCTATTCAAAATGAAGCCCCCTTTTGGTATTAACTTTTTACATGAAATATTTCAGAACTTGAGATACCAGCGTCAGTAAATAATGCTCTTGAAAGTTTGCTGGATCAGATTATCGATGAATATGTGAACAATTGGTACGAGTCTGAGATCAGCCGCGATCGCGCTTTTATTAATGAGATAAGGTACGTTCCTGAAATTTCTGTGAGCAGCACCAATGAGCCTCGGGTTTTTGAAATTGTTTACCATCTTGGGGCCATCGAGACGACCCGGAACTAGATCTCCGAAAGAATTACTGCGGTTGGTGGTGGATTGGCTGAACTCGAACATGACATTCCTTTCAGTATCTAGGATCAGATTTTTTTCAAATGCGCCGATATAGCCCGAGCTGCGTTCAGAACCTGTTCGAAATAAGGGTCTAGCGAACACTCTCCATTCCTTGGTCAGAATGTTGGTGGTAACAATGGAGGTAGAGCGAGACCTCAACGCCGTCGTTGAAACCACAGAATATCCATTCCGAGGGGAGGGGTTGGGGAAGGAGAACAAGGGGTCTTAGAATCGGTCTCATGTTACCGTCTTGTTGTTAGTCATGAGTATTTTCAGGTATCAGATTCGATTCGCTTGTTCTAAGATCTTGACAAAAGCATTGGCACTGGATCTGCCAGCAGTAGTGGCCGAGGACTTTCTGCCAACTATAGCCCTACATATGCATCGAATCATAGAAAAGGAGAACGAATTGTCAGAAAAGGTAGTATGTATCGGTTACTTTGCATAGCTATTAGGTCTTTTCGGCTTTACTGGGCTCATTAGCTTGTCACTTAGTGGTCATTACCATACATTTACTACATCCTAGTGAAGTTATGCTACTTTTCTTTGGGTTCTCTTGTTACAGTGGTGATCAAGATTGGTGTTTTCGGACTTGTGAAGAATTTCACTCTTTATCATCACCATAACAAGAGAACCCAGAGAAAAGTAGGTGAGAGGGCGCACTGGCTCTTGTCCTTTACTCTTGACTCTAGCCATACGAAATTAAAACTAAATGTATAATAAGGACGCCTATGTAAAACTGACCGGAGTTTCTTTAGGCGTATCCACGTTCACTCATTGAATCGCACATTTGTGAGAAACTTGCAGATCTGCATTTTTGTATGGGCAGTAGGAGAAACGAATTGGATTATTTAAGACAGGTATAATTTTCTGAATACAATTTTCCTTCACGTCCAAACCCCATCCGCTCCATGGTTTTTTTTCATACTCAGGTAGCAGACTTCTTGATAGCGAAACTTGTCGACGATACACATCTGGCTGGTAGAGCACATGATGATGACAGCCCATCAAGAATGGGTGGGAATGGCCGGAACATGGTTAGTCGACGCAATATCAGCCTTCAGTCTATGTAATTTTCCCAATTTTTTGTAGGAAATTTCCTTTGCGTTGAGGTTTTGGTAAGCCAGTTGTGGTTTTTCATTTGTAAGGTGTGACTGCTGGCACCATCGCATGAGCTTTCTTCAAAGAAACCTCTTGCGCCACCCTATTCTTCTTCTCATAGTATTCCACTCCTATTCAATCTTAACCTGGGTCTGGTCGCTATTTCTGGCCCATCTTCTCTAGCTTTGCTCCTGCATTTGGTCCTTAGATGACAGTACTGATGATTTCAGCTTTCTGGATAGCAACGACATGACTTGCTTGACATCCATTTTTCTGAAGCTTTGTAGAGGTCATTTCAATCTAACGCTATCGTTTCAGTCTTCCTGGCCTTCTCAGTCAGCGAGGCATTTTTTGCGTGAATTGGTTGTGAACGCAATCCTTTTCCCATGTCTTGATCTGATTGCTGACCCGGATACGATCAATCACTTACTGATTTTGGCGTTTGACGCTCAGAAAGCGGATGACGAAGAAGGGTCGCACCTCGCGACTACTGTATGTTGAATCTGTTTTTAAAGGTCAAATATTTCTAGTAACGACAAACTTTTTAGAGCAATGATGTAACTTTACTAACAAATTTCACTGAACCAACTTCACAGTCCGTCCCGGATTCACTGCTTCAACTGAAATTGAGCGAGGTATTTTTTCAAAGCGCTCACTTCCCTGTCTGTTTTTGTTTAATTCTATGTCTTTTCAGTTACTGAGAGATGCTAGGCAATTTTCCATGTTCCGACTGTATCTGCAAGATACTCGTGGACCAGTTCATGAGTTGAGCTTCTTGGCGGAAGCTTCTCGTATCCATGACAGTATGCAGAGAAAGGTCTGTTTTTGTTAGGACGCTGTCCCACAATAGCGAGTTAAATAGAAAGTGGATGATTTTTGGATCAGGAAGCTAAGACGGGGCCTGAAAGTGTAATGGTTAGGAGCATTGTAGACGGAAGGGGCTTAGGTTCGAGTTCTGTTTAAAATCGAATACCTTTTCCGTAACTGAACAACTTTCTAGAGGTTTTCTGATCGCAAGTTGCCGCTATAGCCAGCAGTATGAAAAAAAAGCAATGTAATCATCCAAGAAATAGGTTCGGTCATTTTTCTGACGTCAACTCAGCGCAGTTACAGTCCCTTGATTGCAAGGCGTTATTTCATCCGGATCATGGAATAATCGCATCCTTTGACAAACCTTAGACATGGCCTTTTGTGTAGGTTTCGACCAGTAGATGTCTTCCTCTTTGAACTTTTTTCTGACTGAATTTGCGGAGCTGCTAATGGCACCTGCCTCTTGGTTCCCATATAGAAACGTATTCTCGGATACACACCTCTGGAAATGACTATGGGATCGAGTCGTGTTGAAGAAATAATTGGTCTGCTTTCAGACAGAATCATCTAGTCAAATTGCGTATGACATCTGGCAGCTGTTCGGGCAGTTCGTTCATGACAGTGCTCCCGAAAAGATTGAGTTTGATGAAGAAATTGTCAACGAGTTCAAAGCTGCAGTCGAGTGCAATAATTTACTGTTACTTGACAAGATTATTGAGAAGGTCTGTGACAGAATTCTGGACGAGATGAAACTTTTATAAAAATTATATTTTTTTGTTTGCTTGTTTGTGTTATTTTTGTGTTTCCTATTATCTTTTGTTCCGAGATTCTTTGAAAGATTATAAGCGTGGCTGTCCAAATTTCCTCGGAAATATTTTTAAAATAATATGCTTCACGTTCTGATCTTGAGAATTCATTGAGTTGGTTATTTTTAGTCATATCAAGTCGTCTATCAACGAATGCAAACCGATCATGTGATTCCGTTTTGTCAGTCTGATGCATTCCTCGGGTGAGTATTGATTTCTACATGAACAGTTTAATCTACCTGAATCAGTTTTTTGCCTTCATTTACTTGTTTATTTGGAAAGATATTCAGATACCTGTGCGGTAGTCCACCTGTCTGTGTTAATGAGTTGATTGACCAGCGTTCTGTGCCGAGGAAGCCGTCTGTTACAGGAGGAACATTCTCCCTAGCGCAGTTCAGGTGTGACATTTGGGCGTTTAGACAATAACTACATATAACCTCGGTAGTTCACTGGAAAAAGCTGAAATCTTTCTTTCGAGAATCTGATCCAGCGCTCTGGTTTTTCCTATCTTCTGAGTATATTTTGTGGTAGTATTTGACTTAGATTTTTGGCCTTTCTTCAGTCAGTTAATGTTGTAGGATGAAACTGCGACGAGCCATTGCGGGAGTGTCAAGTGATTCAATGGAAAGCGAAGACTCGTTGGGTTCAGGCTTCAGTGAGTTAGTGGATGATACGAAGAATGAAAATGCTGTCAGCGAAAGTGTAAAGGAAGCACCAATGGCGAGAAAGGTCAGATCTGTTGGACACTGAGGCTGTCCTTTCCTTTTACCTGAACATCAAGTCAGTGAGCCTGTGGCAAGTGTATGTGTCATGAAGTTCAGCATTAGACCACTAGAGAAGCACCTGAAAAGGTTTATGAAGTTGTGCAGGATTCGTCGTGGAAAAAATTGTATAGTGTACTTCTCAACTTTTTGGGGCTTTATCCTAATTGAGCGTTACGTGAGCCGAACTATGCTGTACCTATGTCGAAAAATTGTACTTTGATAGGTGGGAGGGGTGCGCACCTTGATTTAGTTTGTTCGAGAAGTAACTGACTCGGCCTAGAATGGTTTGCAGTTGATTAAAAATGGTAATAGATGAACCGAACTCGGTTCCGCCATAGGCCAAGGTTGTCGGTTTCCGGGCAGTAGTTCAGGGTTTATAGTGTGAAACCCTCAAGTAATAGGTTGAAATGGGCGGTGGTAGCTTCACTGGCTGCTAACTGGTAAGTAGCTTCTTTTTTACAGATTGAAGTTAGTAGTGGAAGAGTCGAAAAGTATAAAGGGAGAAGAAATGATCAGGATGACCACCCNGCCATAGGCCAAGGTTGTCGGTTTCTGGACAGTAGTTCAGGGTGCGGCTTTAAGCAAGTACGATCATGAAGCTTAGAGTTTCCGGGCAGTAGTTCAGGGTTTAGAGTGTGAAACCCTCAAGTAATAGGTTGAAATGGGCGGTAGTAGCTTCACTGGCTGCTAAGTAGCTTCTTTTTTACAGATTGAAGTTTGTAGTGGAAGAGTCGAAAAGTATAAAGGGAGAAGAAATGATCAGGATGACCACCCAGAGGCCTCAATTGAAATGGTTACTAAGTCAGACCAAAACGTCCGAGAAGCTCGTTGAGCTTTTCTGGGGAAGATTTCCGTCAGTAGACAACTCATGAAGGGAGTTTGATCTCCAAACCTGAAACACCCGCAAAGCGTTTTCCAGGGTTAAAGTTTTTTTCAGCTCGCCTCACTTTCTCTCAGAAAAACGAGAGTAGGAAAAAGGCTGTGACGAAGTACAAATTACAGGTTGATTGCAGAGCTCAGCATCAAGCTTCACGTCTCGCTCATTGTCTCAGCTGAGTCTACCGTCAATCGATGTGTCTATGGTTGGTGATGCGGGTAATATATCGCCTGCAAGCGGGTATTCGGGAACGGTACGCCTTTATGTTTTTTTTTCAACTAGAGTATCTTGAGGACGAGGCCAATTTGAGCTACGCCTCGCAATTAGCTTCCCTACAGAGGCTATGCCATTCGACGAGTCTGGCGCAACCTCCCCCCACTCCCTCCCTCCCTCCCTCTCCCTCTTGAAATATATAAGACTCCTTGTGACCGCAGTCTGAGGTCGGAATATAAACTCAGGAAGCGTACTCCGTCCTTTTCAGCACTACCTCACTTCAGCTCTGATAAAAGACCGTTTTTAAACATGGCTTCATTCAGGACGAAGATGACGTGAGCTCATCATCTGCTGTAGAAGCTTCAAACGCCGAACCTGTACTCGTCATCGATAAAGAAACTCGGAACATAAACCAGTGGAAAGTGAACATTAGCAAAATCGTACCAATGAGGGATAGCACGACAGGTGAAAAGCTCGTTAGGTCTTTTTGAAGGTTTCACAATGTGGAATTTCGTTTAGGGAGAACTGTCTATGTTTACGTCATTGATGTGGAACGAAAGGAAGCGAAGGAGAAAGAGACCAAGTGTTGGTGTATATATCGGTAAGTTACCCAGAATATTTCATCGTGTTTCGGCTTTAGACATACCGCTTTATCCAACACTTTTCTTTTCCGGTGCTTGAATTCTACTTGCAAAAAGGTGATAGGAAAACGAATTGATAATGATAAGAATCTGAGTAGGTAATAGCGACATAATCGATTGTTTAAATTCTTCACTTTATGGCGGATTTACCAGCTTTCATTTAGAAATTTTGATAATACTATCAGACGATGAATGAGAGGGACTAGGCGACTGACTTCTCGATGTAAATCTATTTGATTCGGTTTTATAAGTGATTGGTTCAGGCGCTTCGCTGAGTTTTACGTACTTGAGATGAAATTACTGGAATTCCATGGTGATTCACTTCGTTTTACCTTGCTCCCTCCAAGAAAGGTAAGTTTAATCATGTATGTCAGTTACTCCATAAATTATCCAAATGCTCTGTAAAGACGCTTCCTTCTGAGCTCAGCGTTAAGAGCAGTGTTAGCGGAATTCTTTGAAATTTTAGACATTCGGAGGAACAGAATAACTTTGCCTGAAAAATTATCCTCCATTCTAATTGAGTGCATGTAAACTATGAAATTCAGACATTGGTTAGCAGAAATCGAGCATTTCTTGAGCAACATCGCCTACTATTTTCGCTGTTCCTCTCATCACTCTGTAAACAGGTACTGCTTTACCTTTTGGCACACTACTTTGCCCTCTGATATCATTGGTTTGATTAGGATGAATCAAAAATTTTTAACTTTTCCTTTTAGCAATATTTTTCCAGAATATGTTGCAAAGGTCCGATCTTTTGTTTGCGTTCCTTACCAGTTCCGAAGAATTCCGACAAAACATACTGCTTAGCGATTTGAATCCGTGGAAGGTTGGTTTCAAAGGCTGAGACATTGCTTCGAGATAGTTTAGAAGGATTACAAGGCCGCTTTTTCTAATCTTTCTTGTTTCCTTAATTTCTGATTATATAAATATGGTAACACAAGGTGACCGTAACTTTTTTCATCAGTTACATGATTTTTTTTTAGTATTTCTTCTTCAACCTCAATGTCGCAAAAATGAGGTATTTTCTACTTTCATGTTGATTTTTTTTGGGGCGGAAGACGATTCTGAATGGAAGTCGAGAGCGAGGCGCATCCCTCAGACGGGATTGATTAACGCCAAAGACTTTGTTAACTTTTACGCTAATTTTTGCTGTTGTTAGAAATTACCAAAATCCGCTGATTTTCCTTGATTTTCGATCCATTATTTATTTTCATACTTGTTAGAGTAAAATTTGTCTATTTTGTTGTTTATTTACTCAGTAGTCATTTTGTCAAAGTATTTTTTACATTTTCAAGGTGGTGAAAAAAATGCCTGGAAAGTTGAGCCGTGAAAAAGGCCAACATCTTCGACCATTCCTTCTCACTGTTCTTGCCAATACTCTCTTTACACAAGAGAAAGTGGAGTTCAAAGAAAAGTTTGAAGCATCTGAGTCTAGGTAGGGTTTTCATGAGTTTTCTCCTTTTCAATTTAAGCACTCGTCGTTGTCACTTATTGAGAAGAAGGAAAAGTTTTTGCAGCAGTTTGTCATCTTTGAGCGTAAGTGGTGAGCAATATCATACAAGCTTTTATAATCCCTTGTTCGGCAACAACTGTTATGGGTGTAAGATAGCAGAAAACGAGGGTGGTTGTATGCAGAGCTGGTCGAGGTTTGTTTTTGTTTTTATTCTTGTCCACCCAACTTGTCGAAGAAATTATTTTGATTATGTCTGATTACAGAAGTTTCACAGATGGTATGTCCCTATTATTCTTTTCCGTTATGTCGCATGCATCTCATTGGACAATGAACATTCATTCAGCCCTCAGGTTATTTTTGTGTTTTTTTTTTAAAGTTTACTTACTACATTTTCAACATTGCTCACAAAATTACACATTTGCTCTACCTGTTTTATCGTTGTATTCTCATTTTTTTTCAGAATTTTTCGAAAATTTCGAGTTCGGTTATTCCAGAATGTTATGCCGTAACACGATCGATTATCTGATGCTTCATCTACTGAAAAGGCTCTACTGGATAGTCTTCAGTGAAGTGAACCTTGTCACACTTACACAACTGATTCAAACTGCAATCTTCTGTTCGGATGGGTCGTTGCCTTCTGATCAGGAGAAAAGCCTTCGAGAAGAACTGGCAACGAGGCGTGCACTGGAATTCGCGCAAGAGGAGGTACTGAAATTTGATTCTGTGTTTTAAGCTTCTGCATACGTCATTAGCTTTAGTCTAATGGGAGTTAATAGAGTAGGAATGAAGCTCTTGCTGAAGTATGGTGTTTGGGGCGTGTTGGCTACAGCAGTAGCCAATCCGCTGGGGACGTGCACACATTCCACTCCCTATT
Source organism: Haemonchus placei (assembly GCA_900617895.1). Classification (NCBI taxonomy): domain Eukaryota; kingdom Metazoa; phylum Nematoda; class Chromadorea; order Rhabditida; family Trichostrongylidae; genus Haemonchus; species Haemonchus placei. The sequence continues at coordinate 10,322 of UZAF01017157.1, read as the reverse complement.
CTCGACAGGGAACTGCAGCTGTGTGGTCTTCATGGTTAGGAGTAACTCCTAAAGACCATTTTTCGAAATGGGGACCGATCATCACTGCGCTGGTCATGCAGAGAGGAGTGCTGAATTCTAAAGAACTCGAAAGCATTTTCGATGTTCATGGTCGGCTCTAAGATTAAAGGCACCGTTCACGATAAAAAAAGTTATTGAGTTCTTACCTTATTAATACTCAGCGGCCCCCATGGGTTGTAGAAGGAACCCTCTCACTCCCCCAATCTCGACGTCCAGGGAATAGTGGCAGCCCCGTTGTTGCCGTAGTTCGCGTTCCCGCCCCTCGATCGGTGTCACGTTAGACGAGTGTCGAGACAATACAGATTGTTATTATTCGTTCTAGGACCCACGCACAATCAGCTAATCGCCGAGTGATGAGGCGATGTTTTTCTCCCATTCTTTTTTCCTCTGTTTTTCTTTTTGCTGCCGCGATCCCTTATCCAATTTCCTACTCCTAGAGGCTGAAAAAGGTGAGCTGCTTTTGCTGTCACTAGCGTGTTTAAGTTTATTTATGCTTATAAGTGAATGAATTTTTTCTTACCACTGTCTGTTATTCGCACCAGGACCCACACGCGCGCAGTGAAACACACTGTTTAGCTCGTCCGGACGCCCCACTCTTCTTCATTTTTCTGGTTTCATTCTCGTCTAGCCCCCTTTTTAACGTTTTTTCGAAGCCTTCTTTCACTTTGGAAACACCGATGCACGCATGAGCCTTCTTTCCTCACCTCAGTCGCACTATTTTCGATCTTGTCTTCCATTTTTCATCATGATCTGGATTACCCAAATTTATCGTGAACGGTGTCTTTAAGTCTGCATGTCAAATTCAACATAGAAAAATAGCTTAGAAAGTTTTCTTTCTATTACTCATCACTGAAGATAACAAACATGAAATGAAAGAAGTAGAAAAGAATATAAGTAAAGTGAAGTTTTTGGCCTTAATCCCGTCTTAGGGAAGCGCCTCCGCGCTCGCCTTCCATTCAGCATCGTAGTGGCGTAATGAGTGCGTATGTGGCCTTTACAATGACTTACGATGGCCAGCCGATCTGCAAGTCAGTGCTTTTATCCTCCCAGACAAGTCTGGTACCAATTCACCGACCCCGGAGGGATGGAATGCTTGGTTGGCCTATCCGGGCATCGATCCGGGATTCGAACCCCTTACCGTGCGAGTGATATAGTGCGCCAGTTGCCACTAACCACTTCCGCCCAGAAAAGAATAGTTGTGTCAAATCACTGGCGCATGATGAAATCCTTTCAATCTTCTTCAGATGCCATCATGTGTGCTACGAGTACTGGACTCTAAAAGTTGGCGTGGTGGAGTCAAAAGACTGGTTAACACCCTCCAGTACCCGCGACTCAATAAACATCTGTCCTATCTGCTTATGGATCTGCTTATGACAAAGCTTTTCCCCGAAGAATTGTCGTAGAATGTGTAACCCATATTTATTGACTTACTCGGTGTTGTGATAGTCTTGCCATAGTATAATAAAACAATGATCTCATGGGTTCTGTATACATTTGAAAGTATTTCCTGGTGAGGTACGTGCACCTTTCATTGAAGTAGTATTTCACAAAATTCGGCGATTCTCGAGAGGATTTTAACTTTTGTTCATTGAAACGCCGATATTGATAACTCCCGTATTAAATGAAATTTGGTAATATCAGAATTTTCAGAGTCTGTCCAATCGGTCAAATTTACTGGTGATCATTTAGCGGGCTATTCTGAATTGACCAAATAATTCGCGTGCATGGCGTGCCCAGAAGCGTCATTCAACGAAGTGTCTAGGAGGAGTATGTATCGAAAACAAAATGTGGTATAATTTTAATCTAAAAAATACAATTGAATTGATAGACAGTTTGCAATCGTTTGCCGTATTTCTGCAAACTCGCTGTACAGTTTTGAAATAGCGACAACACGGTCCGATCATCGTCTGGAATCGGACAGACGGTAATTCTCGTTGCAAAATTTTCTGCAAGGTCCGGAATGATTAACAACAACAGTTCCCGCTGAGGATAGTGCATGATTATCCATTTACCACATACGCTTTACATTTTGCGTTACTTTGATGCTTATAAGGAATCGAAGATGAGCCGCACCGTACACCAGTCATGCGATTTTGGGATGACCGTTGTGCGAAGGTGGTGACCAGCCAGGAAAACGGAGTTCAGGCGAATACTAAGAAGTTCGTTAGCTTGGCGGTTCAGGCTTCTTCACGAAAGCTCTGAGAAAGAATTACTTGCCTCGTATCTCTTGAGAGCGATCGGTTCACAAGACACATTGGCCCATGAAACTTAGACGTTACTGGCACCTGCTTGGGCGCATCAATGGCCAAAGGAGTACCATCAAAGTCAATCTTATTCTTCTGCAAAGCATCGGTCGGATGAATGTAGTTCAGAGGGTTCTGAAAGAGGACTGGAGGTGCTGGTTAACTATGGAGTGACCGAATTCCAGTTCTCTATTTTCAGTTGGGATTTTTTCTATTACCTTTGCAGAACATTTTCCTCATACTCAGCAAGACGCGAGCATGAAACGGACTGAACAGAAACGTCTTTACCCTCATTTTTTGAAGCTTCCTGCATCGTACATAGGACAGTGTTTATGGGGTAACCTAGTAATATTCGGTTGAACCAGTGTTTTAACTCTCAATCTTTCTCGATTCTTGATCTTGATCAGTGATGTTTCATGGGACCACTATAAGAACCCCTCCATCAGTATCATGGTAGCCACCTTCTCCCCAAAAATGCTGTGCATGTTCCATAACTAACCCTGCTTAATTCGATCGTCTCCTTATCACTACTTATCCGAGCTCATTGTTGATTCCTGAGGTACAGCTATCACCAGCAGGGAAGCATATATCATCATTTACTCCCGAGTAATCATTTCTTAGCTTACAGTAAGTACGTTTATTTGTTTGCCCTGACGTTCCACCATCGGTTGCGTAGGATCTGATATGAAGTCTTTGGTTTTCATCTTTCGATGCCTTTTAATGCTCAACCTAATGCTTCACTGTGAACAAGCTGAAGACTACAGGAATTGCCCTGATATTGACACGGTACCAACAGTCTTTTACGCAGGTTCTCCTTTTGCTATAAGTTCAACTTCGCTTCTCGCAACGGTTTAGAATGAAATTTTTGGCGGATTTTGTTTGGTAGTGGATATCTATAAGGGCAAAATTTACAAAGAAGATAGTTGTATCATAAAAAAAAGTACTGAGTTCAAACCAAAAAAAGGAGTGAGTTCTTTGAAAAGCTGATTCGCTCGTATCATAATTTCCAAGGTTTGCTTGTTTTTCCTTTCAGCAACAAAGCTGGAAGCGAACTGAGCCCGTTTGCCAAATTACTCCAACGAAGCAATCAATGGGCCTTCATGGTATCCTTCCTTATCAAGAACTAAAGTGTTTCTGTCCTTATGGAGACGCAGACAAGTGCATGGACACTATCACTGTGCGTTACTGCATCTTTTAATTGATTAAAACTTTTCTGATAGGCCTTATGGGGTATTCCTTGTGCGGTTACCTTAACAATCTTCTCGTGTAATAGAGAACTAATCAGCGAGAAAGGGCGCTATCATAGCAGGGTGGTGGGGTGGGGGAGTGCTTTTCTACTGAGTTGATCATTTTTGAAAGTTCAAAGACATTGTGATAAAGTAGTGCGATGTACCACACCAGGTGACTACCATAGGCTCCCGACCCGTGTCGCCGTCCATCCCGTTGCGTCAGCATACGTGACGGGTTTCAAGGCAGTCAGCAAACAAATCCTATATAGTGTGTGTGATTACTCTATCACTGTGGTGGGTAGGGTGGGTGGGTCAAAACATGATCGTGATTTTTTTCGAAGTGCCAAATATGCTTTATTGATGCTTCGTTTGATTGCTGCTTTCCAACCGTTCGCGATACAAAAGTCCTTAGAAGATTGCGAGGGCTTGAGTAGAGGTAGGTTTTGGTGGAACTCGGACTCATTAGAGGCCAAACTTTGGGATCGTTTTTCGTGTTTAAAACTCAGCATTGTGTGAAGATCAGAAGCCTTTCACTAATGAATGCAGTAGGCTCAGCTTTTGCAACGAAATCGAAATGAAGCGTAACTTTGTGTCCCTTTTTTTTGCCCCTAGATCTCCCAGGAACGAGTTTACCCTTTTGTTCCATTGATTTAACTTTCATTTACAAACGGTCCTAGTTTAATATGCGAATGAAGAATATCTTTGGGGAGTTTTTCCAGTAGAGTCCCAGCCTATATACGGTAGTAACGCCCTATAGATAAATAAACAATAGTTACCAAGGGGAATAGCCACATAGACAGCACTGGGTTCAAATATTTCAGCATGCTTGCGTTCAACTAAAGGGTGTTTTTTTTGCAGAATGTGGTCGACAGTTACTGTTGGGAGGAAATCAGAAATGAGATTAAGGACCTATTGTCTCGTAAGTCAGAAAAGACAACGGAAGGGATGGCAACGACACGATCATCATCAACAGGCAGTGGGAAACTTAAAACAGTCGGAACAAAAACAACAAGAAATACGACCACTGCCACCATGCCTGCTATCACTACGCTTACTCCGTCGACGACCAAATCCACCACCACTACCACCACCGCCGCCACCACCACCACAACAACAACAACAACAAAAACGACAACTTCGACGACTTCAACAACTACTAGTGCGACAACCACAACAAAAACTCCCGTATCGACTTCCTTAAATACAACTTTATCAACTACCCCAGGAAATACTGCAACTATTATCGTTTTACCAGCCACGGCAAGTACCATCTTGGCAACAAAATCATGGAAAAAACCAAATTTCACAAAAGTCATCAAGTCGACAACCACTTTAACCGAGAAATCTACTGAAAGTGTTTTCAACCCAACTGCAATGCTCACGAAATCGCCCCAGGTAACAGAAACTACCACAAGTACTGAGGAACCTGGTGAGACAACAACAACGGAAGTCTATGACCCGGGAAGAATTACTACTATTTGGATTACTCGTGAGGTAAGGGAGAACATTACTTCGGGTCATGACATTTGAGTTGAATGGGTCGACGTTTCAGAGAGAATATCGCCGCAAGTTGAAGGAGCTCGAGTAAGTTTCATGCATCTTCATTGCTAGAGGAAATATCGAAAAAAGCCTTTGAAAGTCTTTTATTTGTCTCAAAGCATGTTTTGATTTGTAGAGGAAAAACGGAACACCGAATACTGTACAGTTGGAACTGGATTTCCCTAAGCTTTCCAACACCCTTAAATGAATTGTGAAAGGATTTCTAAGGGTCCTACATCTAGGAGCCTTCACCAATCTTTCAGCTTCTTCAACGGGTTCCAAAATCCATGTTGTACAAGTCGCCCGGTTATTGCGGTCCTCAATTTCTCTATCCTCTCCATCTAAAGCTTACCTTTAAATGAACAGTACGAGATAAGTACGTTGCTGGCAAAAAACATTAGGGAATGTACAGATGGGAGAGCAACACATGCATAGCAAAGTAGTGAGGGCTGAACAACAGGTCAGGCAGGTTTCAAGAAAGCTAGGATGGGTAAAGCCGACACGTAGTAAAATGGCGAACCAAAGGGGATCATTGCGTTGGAGAGCGGCATCTCGTCTGGACTCGAAGAATGGTAGAGCTGAGTAAAAGCATTGAGTGTTTGGGCGTTTTATGAAGGCTCCAGGAATAAAGTGGGAATAAGAACAGGTTGAGGCATGTTTCGCAAAGCATTCACTTCTACTCCAAGCTTAACTTTTCGAGCCAGTTGACAGATTTTCAATCGAATTTCTACCCCTTGAGGAACTTCTCTGGTCACTAATCTACCACTCTTCCCTCACGATATAATTGTTTCGCTTCGATACGGATAGAGTCGTCAAGCGCTTTCTCGATCTGCTACTACTAGTTACTCAATGACATGTGGAGCTCCTCGCCTTTCTGCATCGTATATTCCCTTGTTTACCGAACGAAAATCTTTTGGTCAGGGAACGGAAGGGAACACATTCCAGAGATGGGGGCAGAAATGAACCTAATGGGTGGTTCTGGTCACGGAACAGGAGATCGTACGGTCTGGACGGCAACACCCGCATGGTGGCGAACCTAGTGTTGGACGGCTAATCAGACAATTCATTGGAACTTATCGACTGCTCTCCTTTTTCACACATGTGAGTGATCTTCATCGTAGTCGCCCAACGTCCAACAGCTCCTGCTCACCTGTTTTGACGGATGCCCGGTAGACCCATCGGCTGGAGCAAGACAAGCACATAGACAGCCTCCACATTCTTTACCCCTTCCACCCTGCTTCTTATGGAGCGTGTCTGAGCTCAGGCCTATGTCGAAGGCCCATTGGTTATCAGAGAAGGTCGGCATGGCTACCCTGGTGTTTTATGGATAGAACCAGATGATTATACCGTGCATATCACGTCTGTGCGTCTGCGAGCTGTTCAAAAATTTATTTCTTTGAAGGTAACAAACCTCAACTATTCTCCTAGGGGTAACCGTGCTTACCATCGGAGCTCGAATATAGCGCTGAACATAATCTTTAGCTTTGCTGCTTCTTATGAGTGATCTGAATACTCCCTGCAAGTTTTCAGGTTGGTACGAAAAGTTTTCTTTTCATGCGACAATTTTTCTCACTTTACTGCTCTTGTCTGATGCCCATCCCAACAGTTCAGCTCCCCTACTGCTCTTGTCCGATGCTCGTCAAACTTTCCAGTTCAGCTTCAACTTGCGGTCAATTGTATCCCGCTCGTCCTTCAGTTTATTAGAAATCGTATCGCACTAATCGCCCGTCTTGTCCGCCCCAGCTGAATTTCACACTGTTCGTTTGGTGCCAATCTTTGGTTGAAGGAGTATAGATAGCAGAACGTTGACAGTGGTAACGTCAGCGACGAAGTAGCGGAGAAAACCTAGAATTTGAAAGAATAGCTTAAGTGGGTAGTCTAATGAGGAGAAGGGATTTTTTTGGACAACTACTACATGCTACACATGCAACTTATTGTCAGATTTTCTGTGATAATTTGGAATATTTGCAGCAACCAATTGATTGAACGATTGGCAATACTANTGGTAACGTCAGCGACGAAGTAGCGGAGAAAACCTAGAATTTGAAAGAATAGCTTAAGTGGGTAGTCTAATGAGGAGAAGGGATTTTTTTTGGACAACTTCTACAGGTGTCCCAAAATTATTGGCGCCGATTTATAGCAATATATTTCAAACTTCTCAGCTGCGAATGACGATGGAATCTCTATGCACGTTAGCTAACACTAGTAGCTACAACACGCTACAGTCTCCTTTAAAAATATCCCCCTGAGCGCGGATAGAAGTCAAAGTTTGCTCTCGACTTGATCGCATGTGGCACGAAGGTATCCTCCTCCATTTCTTTCCAGCCATTCTTCAGCCTTTGCATTCTAATACTCCAAACTGGGACTGCAAAATCGACAGGTCCTCTTCTAGCCAGGAACCAGTCGTGGGGTCAAGTGAGTCAAGTTCCGGAAAATAGGATGACCATCCCTCTTCACCAATGAAGTCGGGCAGCTGTCGTCGGCAAAACTCGCGAGCAAGCTTGGCTCTGTGAGCTGGAGAAGCGTCCTGCTGAAATGACTACGAGATGTTTCAGAAGACGTGGTCGGATCAGTGTTTCATTTACTACCATCAGTACGCCGTTTGAGTACTGGTCTTGGTCAATTTCCGTGCCAGCACCGAAGAAAACATGAGCGGCCTTACCCTTCCCAGTGATTTCCTCGGAAAACATCATTTTACTATTCTGATAGCAACCTTTTTGTGAGATATTACACGCTGGATGTTGCTTTCCGGAACGCGATCGTTTTGGTTGTTGGACATGGCTTTATCGTAAAAAAATTCTTGACCAGAGAAAACGACGAAGGGTTGCGTGTCACCTTTTTCGACTTTCTGCATTTTTGGCCCGGCAGTGTCTGTTGAGATCGGAATTGAAGCGAAATTTGTGCATACGATAGGAACGGTAGTGAAGCTCCTGCATGACATTCTTCCATCGCGATAACTCCTTCAAGCCGTGCCCGTTGACTTCCTTTTGATGGGTCACCCAGAATCCCGACCGATTGGTAGACGGACCATTTTAATAGCCCTATATCCAAAAAATTCTACCTTTCTACTTTTCTGGTTTGTCTCTGATTTAAGCTTTTTCTCCTGTATCGCCTAATAGCCTCCTATACGGTTATTACAAAAATCCCAAGGAATTTCATAATGCCCTTCCACCTCTCGCGTGTCAATGATTGCAAGTGGCATTGAATGAGCCTCCTCCATCTGAAAGATATTAGGAGTTCCACATCAGAAGCCATGCATATTGCAAGGAAACCTTCTCATGCAACTACTTAATAACAGGTTATGTGAATTTGATATATTATTTCTACCTTAAAAATTCCTGAATTCTGGCGCCAATAATTTTGGGTCACCCTGTACATGCTACACATAACTCATAACAGATTTTCTGTGATAATTTGGAATTTTGCAGCAACCAATTGATTGAACGATTGGCAATACTATTCACTCTGATGACAATCATACTGCTAATACAAGCGAGACTTTTTGAAAAACTCCGAGACCATCTGGAATTTTATTCATATGGACAGCGTCGAAGTGTACCGCCAATACCCTGAAAAGGTACGTCCTACATTGCATTACTAACGAAAAGAGACGGATGAATAAGTTTCACAGTGCATAAGGTAAACAGAGTTCAGTCTGGGAATGAAGAGTCAAAACAGCGGCATGGCTCAAACCTGAGATCCAATGCGCTCCATTCGCTACTCACTGTAAAAGCAAATAACCACTGAAATTAACAGTATATGTAAGAGAGAACTGGTGGTAAGGGGGAGTTTGATGCTATGATAGGGTTGCAGAACCTAGAGATAATCCTTCCCAGCTGAATTTCTCATCTGCTAGACTGGTTTCTTTCATAAGCTATCGTAAAATTCTCGTTCTCTATAATAACCAGTCTCTTTACTACTTTGAATTGCCAATGTGGTACCTCAAGCTTCTTTAGAATCGTCTTCCGGGAAACTCTTTCAATTCATTTAAAAGACAATTTTGCAAAGACCTGGATCGAACTCCCTTCATCAACTGTCTCTTTTTTTTCTGCAGGGACCGTCTTACACAATACCCCGTCTCGAACTACATTATTATATTAAGAAGGTGGGACGGTTGGCGAGCCGACATAGAATCTACCCGCCTGCCTGATATACAAGGGAAACCTTTGAATATTACGGTATTTTAAATTGTTTTGTTGCTGTGTGGTATAAAATGTTCCTTTATGATTTATTAATTGCAAGAAATAAGAAAATCAGAGAGTGATTTTGCCGATTTCCTACCAACAAGGGACAGACACACGAGGAAAAATTCGGAGAACGTCCGTTGCGCGCGTCCGTCGAAAGTAGGTCACCCCGCCGAATTCGCGCGCGGTGCAAACCACTAACAAGGAAGGTCTTTCAGGTCGTGGGACCTTTTCGAAAGTGGTTTTTTGCATGGTGTAGGGGCATGAGCACTGAGTACAGAACTATGGTCCATTCCGCTAAATGGCCTTCTGAATACCAAAAAAGGAGTGAAAATGATTTTGCCAGAAATTGCCGTTTTAACCCACTAAGCGTCGTTCGTTTCAGTCATGACGTCGACTGTCCGCACAGTAGAGGGGGCCAGTGGAGGCGTCATTGAAAAGAACGTGAAAGGTCGCCAAAAAAGGGACCCACATGTTGAAAAGTGCGGGGAAGTTTCATATAGGCTCTCCACGGTCTAGCTGCCAGCAGCGGTGTATGGTTTGGTGGATAGCGATGTGGACTTCGAGGAAAGCCGACAAGGATGGTTGAAGGTTCGGATCCCCGTACTTGAGCCGTTTTTGCATTTCATGCTGCCACCTCCAGATTGGCTCCACATTGCACCAGGGCCAAAGCAAGTGCCTGACTGGTCATGGTCGTGACCACGACCAGCCAGGCACATAACCTCAACAAGCCGTTAGAATTTGTTGCGTGGAGCACTATCAGTGGAGGAGCTTCCAGGCTTTACACTCCCAGGAGTATAAAGGTGTCTTCAAATTTCACACTATATAAGTGTTGTAATGGGGGACCAAACCCTATAATATGGCTCCTATCCGATGGAAGCTGTCCTCGACCTCGTTCGTCAATGCAAAGACAATAGGATTCACGATTCCGACCTTCCATCGCGGACTCCTGTGGGAAAACGAATCGGACTCTTTTTCAACTCGTCTTCTTGCTGAAGCATCCATGAACATTAGGTTTGATGTAAAAAGCTGTCAGCTCTGAAGGAATTCAGTGTAGCGCCCGATTA
>UZAF01017156.1:14901-53411 GCA_900617895.1 Haemonchus placei | reverse complement strand
AAATTGAAGAGGTGAAGTCTTCAGCGTTATCGACCCCGTTTTTGAGATGAATTCCCACATCTGACTTTCATTCAGAATCTTATTAGGTGTGTGCATTGATTTTCGCCGTTTTTTTGCCTGCAAAAACATACTTATTACAAAATTAAAGCAAAATGTACTTCAACCAATGTATTGCACATCGTTAATTACAACTTCTTGCCATCTTTCTGGTAGCTTGTTGATACCGAGTCCAAAAAAGTCTTCATCTTTTGAAGCAACCCAGTCATCCACCCGTTTCCGCACTTCTTCGGCTTTCCGGAAGCGTGTATCTGCCAAACTGACTTGCATGAACCGGAATTAGTGGTAATCAGATGGAGCAAGATGGAGGGAGTATGCGGGCTGAGCAAGCTGATCCCATCCAAGATGAGCAATTTTTTCAAAGGCATTCTTTGCAAAATGGGGTCTTTAATTGTTGTGGTGGAACAACACCTTATGATGTTTCTTGCGATTAACGACAGCTTTTGGGTGAGTTCAGATGGAGCTTGTTCTCCGTAAGTATCAAATAGCATCCGGTGGGCTTCACTAGCAGTTTTCTTGCGATCAAACAGCAGGAGAAGGACCTCCCGGAAAAGCGGTTTATCACGCTCTATGAACAACCAGTTTGAGAGCAACGGGATTTTAGGGAAAAACTGACCTGTCTGCTCTTAAATAGGTCGCCAACACCCTATTTCACAGAGTATGACAAATTTACCAGTGAACCTCTAACATGGTTCGCGCAACGACTCTTCGAACCTGGCGGCGGACATTAATGCACACATCTAATAGTAGGGATTTGGATGAGGGTAATTACAATGACTTGCGATGGCCAGCCGTTGTAGTACAAGTCAGTGCTTTTATCTTCCCGAGCCAGTTCGTCGCCGATAAAAAAACGCCAGTGAAGTGGGAGGCTTGGTTTACTTAAGCGGATATTTATCCGTGATTTGAAGCCTGGACCATGAGCATGTTGTGGTGTAGCGCACCACTTGCCACAACACCACCTACACGTTGAGCTCAATAGTAATCATCCTCACAAATTCATTCCTTCCATATACAAGGTCTACTAGCGTACTGGCTCAAGAGCAGCTGATCGACCTGGTTAGTCAACAAAAGCCTTGAATGATACTTCGTTATCAACAGGGACCACTTCGCTTCCCTTGATAGTTTTTTGAGTGATTCCGTTTGTTACACCACAGATGGGCAATACAACCAGCTCGTCGAACACCTTCAAGGTAGTACTAGAAAGCCGAGAGTCTACGAAAAGGGACGTCTCTCTTCGAAGACTCTTGAGCTGATAGGCCAGCATGGAATCGCCCGAGCTACAAGCGAATACCAACAGACGTGTGAACTTGCTAAGCCATGCAGATAAGCAATAAAGGAAGATCTGAAAGAGAGGACGGTTGCAATAATAGAGTAGGGCAGAAAAAGCGTTCGCAAAGCTCGTGGGAGCTTCGCCAGTCGTAAGACCATTTCGTCATTTTGACGGAATAATTATCGCATCCCGATTGGCAGTGGAGGTGGTCATCTACGAGTTCTACTCGAATCTCTACGGCAGTCAATACTACCTACTTACCATCTTAAGCAAGACGGACATGTCATTGTCTGAAGGGCCTTCTAAAAGTTACCATCAGAGTATTGGCTAGGCTCTTCACGCGGTCTCTCTTGAATTGCAAAGTGCCCAACTTGTGGACAACTTATATGACTGTGTTGTTGTATAAGAAAGGAGATCCCGGTAATCCAAAATATCGCCCGAACTGCCAGCTGTCTGTTATCTACGAGTTTTCCAACGGGTCATCCTCAACGGGGTTGGCAGAATATTAGATGAGGGAAAGCCATGTGAGCAAGCAAATTTTGGACAGGGTCCACTACACATAATGTAACTACATACCTCTAGTCACACCGCGGACTGCTATGTGTTACATTCATTGATTTGAAGAAGACCTTCGCTACCACCGAGACAGAAGTGATAGTCAAAGCTTCGGACAACCAGGATGCTCCGACTCAATAAATAAGCCTTTGCAAAAATTCGGACAAGCTCGAGCTCGTGAATTAACAGTAGAAAAGCAGTCTTACCCATTTTGCAATAAAGAAGTCCTAAAAATTTTAGAAGCCTTTCGGAATTCCGTGAGAAGCGCCCTCACAGAAAGAGCAACTAATAGTTTACATTAGGTGCACAACATGACGATTGCTCTAATTTGACAGTAGCCAAAATTTTATTTTGTATGAGGGAACGGCAAGAACTTCCGTTAAAACCTAATATTGAAGCAGCATTCAGCTGCAAACGCCACTTCTCAGAGTAGATTTTATCTCTGAATGCTCAGCGCAGATCTTTAAAGATGCTGCTGCTTTTGATCTTGTCAATGTAGTCTCCTTATAGCATCAGCTGGAAAATAATCAGTTGAATTCGATCGCATAACAATCACTGAACGGTCCCTTCGTTCTCTCACAATTAGAAAATTGCTGAGAAGTTGTCAGAGCTTGGAGCTCCTCTTTAGGTGAGCAATCACAAGAGAGCGGTTGTTACCCGGAGTCTAAAACAGATTTACCGATTCCTTCACTACTCTCGTAAAACCTCTAGTAGATAGTTGAGCTTGAATAAATCGTCGAATTCATGTTGATTGCAATTATCTATCTTGAGCAGGAGAAAAGAAGTAAAGTTTGGGTGAGGGCTTCAGTTCCTCCATCCCATCGACTATCTTCAATCCACAATATTTTGGAGAGTCCACTGTCCGCTGCCTGCTCAGTCTCCTTTCTACAGGTGAGAAAGGGAATTAACTAACCACGGAGCAAATGAGGAAATCCTTTCACCTACACTGATAACACGGATATTTTGTAATCAGCAAAACACGTAATGAAGGACTGTTGAAGGACACCTGGTTTGAGCGCTTTAGCTAGGATGCTATGTGGGTCATAAGGGGGGTAATTTCAGAGCAACATTTACTAAGCTGGAGCACAGAAATAATGACAAACGAGAGCTGATCACAAGTTTCAGAAGGTAGACTATTCATCTGATCATTGACGATGTGATGAGTATGATGGCTGAGAAGGTCGCCTTGAGTTTACTTTATATTAGTTCCAAGTTTTCACATCCCGATATCCATTCTTTCAAGTTTCAAAGGAGACCATCTCGTAAAAACCTCAGTGGAAAGCTGATTGGTAACACTTTTGTGTGGTGTCTGAGACTGCCGAATAAATCGTGCATGTTTGTGAAAAATTCAAAATTCCGTTTGCAAGAGGAAAAGACAAAGCAGTTCGTGAAAAAATGTTTATAACACAACCTCGGAACATCAAAAGGCACCAACAAGCACAAACACCCTCAACAGAAAATCGTATCCAGTATAGTGCTATGCTTTGCTTCTAGGATTAAGAATTCACTAATCGGTCGACTTGTCACCTGACGTCTTCCTCACGTTCTTTGAAAAATACTCATGTCTGATTGTCTATATGAAAATCTGACTAGAAGATTGTTCCGTATACACCAGTGATGTAGCTCCTCTCATCAGGAACTAATGAAAAACATGATCAAAATTAGACTGTTGCTTGAAGACAGTATGGCAAGAAAGCAACGTGGAACGACACTCAAGTAACAGACACGTCTCGAAGGATTCATTCCCTACCAATGTGAGATCACTATGTCATCCGTGCACCAACTAAAAAGTCGGAATAATAGACTATTGTCCAATGCGAAGCAATTCCTTGATAAGATCTGCCATCTGTTCAGAAAACCCTCGCCGACTTCACATGAATTTCGTTCGTGAGCTGTCCCCGCACATTCCCTTCATTATGAGCCGTCATCACCGCCCAGTGAAGGTCGTCAACTTGCGCCGCCAGCTGAAAGAAAAAAGTGGTAAATTCGAATTTTTATAAGAAGATAAGCCACCTCAGCGTGCTTTCTTAAGGCTCCGCTACACGTCACCGGAACAAGATCACTTTCTTCCTATGCCAACAAATCAGAAGTCTACTTTTCGCCTTGTAATCTTCCGACAAGTATTGGAGAACCAACTAGTTCCGGCCCAGAATCGAATCATCATGGGTCTTATCTGATAGTAAAGGTTATCTGTGAATCGGAAGTGAGTATATCCACATTCCGATGGGTGATGTCACTTTTCCCCTAACTAAAGGTTCCATGAAAAGATGATAATGAATAGATGAAGCATAGCAGTCTTCCCACAGAAAACTCCACTTCTCACCTCTACGTATGGTATTGTTCCAAACAGTGCCGATATACGCGCTGAGATGGCATTGTGGTCCGACGATCGATGACTGGCTTTGATGTGATTCATTAAAGCTGTTTGATATTTTCTCAAGGCTGTGCCAACCACTAGACGCTCTGGAGGCGGAAAGTTCAAATACGGTGCTGAAATCAACAAAACTTCAGGTGTTGAAAGGTATACAAGAAGGCACATTCTATAAATAGCTGTTTCCTGGGTCTTTGCCCAGAGATATGGATGTGTGATTTGCATGCGTTTAATAGTGTGTAAGCACTGACGGTCAAAGAGAATGATGAGCTTCAAGAGAAGATACTCTTCTCTGGTTATCGCGATTTTCCGGAATACGGATACAATATTGCTTTGAATGACGTTTGCAAGAGATTCGGTGAATCTCTTCAGGCTGTAAATACACAATTGGTCATTTAGGAACGTTTGCATCGCGACAAGACGAATCACCTTTCGTCCTGGATTTCTTTTGGCATGAAACAAATCCCACTCCCAAATACAATACCGTCGTGCCCTTGTCGGTATGTCCAGTAAGCAACGGTTAGGCAAATGATTTTGCATAGTTGACGAGTAACAAGTTTCACCTAAAAAATTCTTCGTTTCCTAGTTCATCAAAGGAAGTGAAAAACAGCAGTCAACTGAATGCTGGATTTTTTATAGCTGCTTAGAAACTTCGTCAATCAGTTAGATATACCGGCATATGTATAATATAACAAAAAACACGACTCACCTTCTCTTGCATATCCATGAATCGTAACTCTGGGACGCCGGCTATCCATTCGAAATAATGCGCCACGTCTCTACACCACATTGCTTTTAAGTTCCGTACAGTTAATTGCTGGGATGCATTGGTTAAAGTCTGAAGTTTTGAGGTTCTCATCAAGTATTCTTTAAGGAACAACTTCAGAAGTAACGTTCCGTCGGCAGGGATTGGTAATAGCAACACACGATAATTCTTACAGGTAATCTGGTGGAGATTCGCTGTGGAAAGTGAAGAGCCTCTTCCAACGTAACGTCAACGGAACAGCTTCTCGTCGATTCGTAAAAACTTCCCTCAGGAGCGTCACAATATCTAAACAGAATGATATCTTTGCTCGACTGTCATGTTTTTTTCAGCAGTATTCTCCCAGCCTGTCAGTAAGGATGAAATGAGGCCTATGAAGTCGAAGTCCATACACGTGTTCGTGTGAGCATAGTCACAACGTACACTAATGTAACCATTTTTCTCCACTCCGGTTGGGTTGCTTGGTGTACGTCTACTGTCACAAATGGCGAAACTTGTTCATTCTGTCGACTCACATCTCCAATCTGCTGAAGTTTTTTAGTAAGTCCTCGATATTACCATTGATCGAACTCATCGCGACATGGTGACCAAACAGGGACGCTGGCTGCAAAAAAGAAAGCTTCTGTAGAAAAAATACTCGAGAGGGCGGTCTTCAAACTGAAAGTGACTTCATTTCCTTCATATGGTTAGAGCTTTATGAAGAATTGTATAAACGAATAACAAGATTAACCTAATGATTCGTCGTTTGCTGTGATTTTGCAAGTACGCGATCCGGAGGACGAAGGTGGTGAAGTGGCAAGTAGAGCCCCATCACACACCCATGGTTACGAGTTCGGATCATGGATTTATGATGGATCGGTATCCTCCTAGTCAACCAAGCCTTTCATCCCTCCTAGGTCGATTAATTGGCACAAAACTCGTCTGGGAAGAAAAGCGCTGACTTGAACAGCGGCTATCCATCGCAATGGATAGCCGCTGGAACCGTGAGGCCAAGGTTTTATTCGTAACTCGAGAGAGAGTTAACCTTTGAATGATCACCATAGAAGCCTAACAGCTGGAATTGTACTACTGTACTGGAACTGTAGTACTTTTGTGGATGCATTGCACTCATCTCAATGGGGCGGAATCAATTTCCAAGTTCTTACTCCTTTCTAATAAGGAAGCACACTATTAGGTAGGATTATTCTCGTGGAGTAAAAATGGACTCTGTCAAGTTCGACTGTTTATCTCAGTTAGCTGGTTTTAGAATCAGAGTTTCGCTAATGTGAAGACTTCTACACTTTCTACAAGGCTTTTTCTCTATCGGTAGAAAGCTACTCTGTGCTATGAATTGACTACTTTTCCTCATGTTGCTTTACAACCTAAAATTGATAACCCAACTCCGTATCCATCAGAGGTGGTCTCACCACACTCCTCTCCTTTCAGGCGTTGTCAACCACAAAGAACCTATAGAGGGGATATTTTGTTAGTTTTGAATATTGTTCAATATTCCTTCCAAGTAATGTGAATTGTTTTTACAGGGTGCGCTATAAATATGGTAACAATTCTCAATTTATCAGTTTTCGGAAAAACGGTGAAGCCCTGCAATCATACAGCAGCCGTTCCGTCTTCGCGCGCATTTGTGAGTTCATTTTCGGAATTTCTTGTCGTTTCAACATTTCTCGCATGACAGCCCCTAGTCTTGGGATGCGTGGACAGGTGAACGATCAGTCTTGAGATGGCCATACTGTCTCGATAACACTTCTTTTCAGTATTCAACTGCCTGGAAATGATTACGCTACGAAGCCTGCAGAAAGAAACACGAGAAAAATGATCGCAGAATCGAATGTATGTTCTACTTCAATGAAAACAGTTTTTCTCGAGCAAATACAATTGTATCCAGATAGGTTTTGAAAGCCTTGTGAACTTTTTGACTGGAAAAAATTGAGAGAAAAAGTGAATGTCGTGCTCTTTTTACACGCGGCACGCGCTTCGATACAATTTTTTCTGATGAAAAGGTGTTGGAGTGAAAGAAGTGATCAGATTCCAGAGTACACGTATAATCGCACTACAAGAGACGAGGAAGTTGATAAGGGTTTCCTTTCTCGTAGCCACTCTCCCATCTATAACGTTTTGGGCTGGAATCTGTGCCATCAGGGCGACTTCGCTTGTTATTCGATGAGAAAAGTATAAAAATCGATCAGAACATCTTCAAGAGGGACATTTCTGAGAAGGTATCTCAAGATCAGAGGTCACTTAAGGGATACGATTTGGGAGCACTGGCATACTTGCTCAAGAATGGAAGAAGATCAAGACTGGTGCTGAGGAGATGCTCGCAATTTCATCCCTGATACTATGTAATTAGGGTGCGATTTTTCCGATGCGCAATCCAATGCGTCCTTACGTGTAATACTTAGAATCTACTGGAGAGAGAAGCCCGCGCCACAAAACAATCACTGTTGCTGCCTCTAAGAAATCATTGAAAAAAAGCCAGAAACATAGTTTTTGAGGAACTGTGCGTGCCGCCGATGAGTAGTCGAAGCATCTTTGAACTATCATTAGTACAGGAGACGGTTATAATAGCGAACCGTGACCGTGCGTTCATTTTCTTGATGCGACGCATAGTAAATAGTTCACATGAATTCATAATGTACCAAGATGGATTGCGGTTTCTGCAACACAATTTTTTTGGCCATATATATGCCGCACGCTGTAATGTCTATCATGAACGAATGTTCGAATAGATTCTAATCCAATGCTACCTCAAAGTCTACAAAATCATCATACTGAAGCTGCCCTAAAAAAGTGGCTGAACTCACAAAGCGGTTCTCTTCGAAAATTATGTCAGGTAGTCCTTCGCTCCCCTCGTCATCGCTGTCATCGTCATCGTAAGAATAAGGAGTGCGAGAGATCAAAGCCATTTTTTCTGGAATGCACGACTCATTTTTTGCAATGCATCGAAGCCACTTTTTTTGAAATTTATGCCAATATTTGAAGTAGATTAGACCAGTGGTGTCAGCTGTGGATTAGGTTCCACTAATCTACTCTATTGCAAATATGGGCTCCAATAATAGGGATAATAGGCGTTAAAGTCGTTTAAATTGCTTTGAATTTTGCCGCGCAATTTGCGCGCCGTCTAGATCACGAATGTACCGCATTCCCATAGTACATGAGTCGCTGTCGGGCCGAAAACGGCATAGATAGAGCGTTACAGCGTAACTGGGTGTCTATACCATCCAAAACCGGTTTGTCCGACGCAAACACCCAAAATGACCGTGTTACGCCGGCTTTGTTATTGGTGCACTCTTTACAAGTCAAGACGAATAGTACGCTCAAATAAGGGACACCCAGACGACCACTTTGTACAACCTTCTTTTTTGCTTTTTTGCTGCTTTTGTGGAGTCTTATACTTTTTGGAATCCGACAACTTTCTGCACTATTCTGCACCACGGCGTCCAATTTAACTTGAAAGAGATACGTCAAAATCCTCATAAACTGTGCCTTTGAGCGACAAGAAACCAACTCACTCATGTAAACAAGCTGTTGGGGAGTCAAAAAGTTTTCAAATGGAGGAGTTCTCGTAATAATGACGCTAAAGGTCGTGCTTTTTTGAAGATTTGCAGCTCAAAGCTAATGGAGAGATCTTATGACATCTACAGGCTTTGGTAAATATAAAAGAGATTTTTCTAAGAGGTTGTTTCAGCCGTTTAGGGGAAAAGAGATGTTCACCGAAAAGGACAGTGAGGAGCACGTCATTGCTCAAGCACGCCTCCGGAACACACTTCTCTTCTACAAACAAGAGATTTGAGATAAGAGGATAGAGGGATAATGCGCTTTGCTCCAATCTACACTTTTAGTACGCGTCATGCGCCTCCACTTCTGTTTTTCTCCGGAATGTGGGCTTAATCAACAATTTAATCATGTGAGCCAATGGCGACCACGTTGTGAGAATAGGATAAGCCTTGCGCTGATCTCGTAACTAGGGTGATGTAGAATATGAAAATCACAATCCTGAGAAGGGCGCATCACTTCTGTGCACCTTACAACTAATCCGTAACGATTTCATTCGTTAGCCTTGCAGCAATGAAAGGTATAAGATGAAAACAGTGAAGTCTTTGACCAATCTACCTCACGATATACTCAAGCATCCGACATTCTCTCCTAATTGTAATGAATTGGCTGGCATTAGGCTAATAGATTACTTTACATTGGCCTTCTAGACCTAGATCACGCTTTTAGCCTCTTAAGCTCTTCTAAGCTTGTAAGCTGTGAGAAATGAAAGGGTAGCTTCTATTTTACTGTCAAGCTCTGAGAATTTTAAAACGCTTTGCTATATGTTTATTGTCATCTTATAGGGGCGCAGGTGGTGTAGTGGTATGTGGCACACTTCACACGCGCACGGTCACGGGTTCGGGTTCCGGATCGATATCCACCTAGACCCACCAAGCCTTCCATCCCTCCGGGGTCGGTGAATTGGTACCAGAATTGTCTGGGAGGATAAAAGCACTGACTTGTGCATCGGGTGGCCACCGCAAGTCATTGCACAGGCCACATACGCATTCATTACGCCACTACGATTCTGTATGGAAGTCGAACGCGAGAGCGCATCTCTCAGACGGGATTTATTACGCCCTAAGACTTTATCCTTTATCCTTTTTTGTCACCCAATAAAGGAAAGTATTGGTCACTCAGGTGGAATTCCTGAGCATGAGAGATAGGTGTTGATCAGTGTTGCTGTCAAAAATAGAAGGTTAGAAGCCTAAGCTTGTCGATTCGAGGTTTCATTCACGAACCTCGTTTGTAGAGGTTGAGCTATACTTGCAAGGAGGGGTAGTTTATTTACCGTGGGACTTTGAATGGAGACTCACATAAATCGACAGAGTTTTGAATGCTGTTCGCAAAAAGGGGAATTAAAACTGTAAAATGATTATATTTGAAAGGTTATGGGGGCTCGAAATTTGCTTGACAGTAGTATCAATTGGATAAGCAAACTCGTCCCTTCGTTATCAAGCGCCTACGTGGCCTAGTAGTGGTCTCCCTTGATAGGCGTAGGATGCGGGTTTGCTCTCCGCCATCGTCGGCATTTTCGCGAATTGTTCATTCATTACATTGAAGGCTCTCTAGTCCTTTTCTGACATTGTTCAAATGAACGCCTTATTTCTGCTTTTATTTCCTCTCATCGCCCCTATCCAAGGAAAGTGATGACGCACGTCAATTGTACGATTCTCTTTTATTTTAAACTTCAAGGGGCAGTCGACAGAAAGTTACTAGAGATGTGTAAGATGTCTGCAAGAAACTCAACACCGATGAAAAAACCTTTAAAAAATGCGTGAGGCACACATGTTTTTCACAAACTGCACCCCTCATATACATGCTGGTTCTCTACATCCTGTGATAAAACAGTCAATCGTCTCAAGACTGAACAAATACTTGGTTGATACTACGTCAATGATTCCTTTTCTTAGGCCCTATGAAGAATGTTACGGAGAGGGTCAGAACTAGAACTATTTTAAACAGTGCGGACTTCACTATGACACAGAGGAATAATATACTTAAGATTCTATCACAAGAATATCGAATGTCTTGTGCACCACGTTTTTCTAATTTCAAAATGCTCTTGGTACAAGGCTGGGTATGTTGATGAATACCCAGGTTCCTGCGTCACACTGGCCGAGTATTTATGCAGTCTTGAGACGATTGACTGTTTTGTCACCGGATGTAGAGAATCAGCATGTATAAGGTGTGCAGTTTGTGGAAAACATGTGTGCTTCATGCATTTTTCAAAGTTTCTCCATCAGTATTAAGTTTCTTGCAGGTATCTTACACATCTCTAGTATCTTTCTGTCGAATGCTCCTTGAAGTTTAAATTAAAACAGAGTCATACAATTGACGTGCAGAATCACTTTCCTTGGATAAGGGCGAGGAGAGGGAATAAAAGCAGAAATAAGGCGTTCACCTGAACAATGTCAGAAAAGGTTTAGAAAGCCTTTAACGTAATGAAAGAACACCTCGCAAAAATGCCGACGAGGACGAGGATGGGAGCAAACCCGCATCCTACGCCTATCAAGGGAGACCACTACCACTAGGCCACGTCGGTGCTTGATAACAACGCGACAAGTTCGCTTATCCAATTGATACTACTGTCAAACAAATTTCAAGCTCCCATCACTTTTTGACAAAACTATTTTGCAGTTTTGATTTCCATTTTCGTGAACAGCATTCAAAATTCTATCGATTCGTTTGGGTCTTCATTCGAAGTCCCGCGTTGAGTAAACTACCCTTCCCTGGTTAGTGCTCTCTCAACTTAACCTCCATTTTTATGCTGGTCATTAGTACCCAGGCAAGAGCCACCCAGAGTACGTTTGCTTTCCTGTTCACTGCAGAGTTTTTTCTTCTAAAACCTTCAACAAATGACAATCTTAGTATTTGTCATTCTTCTTGATTTTCGTTCATCAGCGAAAAACTGGTACAAGTCAGTTTAATCAAAGCACTTCACTTCTTGTTACGATCTTTTCCCAATCCTTTGACTACGATCTTTTCCCAATCCTTTAACAAGTAGTGAGTACTAGCTATAACGCCGCAAAAGCGATCCATACATCGCCGGCCGCTATCCAACGACCTCTACCTGGCGTCTTTCGAATGCGAAACTTTGAGGACGTGAACACTCTGTTTTTCTGTGCGATGTTAATGCTTGTCCTGATTTGTCACAGTAAAACCACTTTTCCTTATAATTCGGTCTAAAGTCCCCTTTGCGCTCACAAAACTTTTTTCCTACCTTGTAAGCACAAATACATAGCGATGTTAGGACGTTTCTATAGCTTTCTGGCTCCGCATTCCTTGTCGTTGACATCAAAGTCGCCATTTTTAATTTGTTATTAGCGATACTAAAGGCACAGTTCACGATAATTTTGAGGTACCGCTTTTAATTCAAGAAACGGGAGTATAGATTGAGAATAGTTCATCGGTAGTGGAGAAAGCAAGAAAATTCGACAATCCCTAAGGAACTAAGGCTCCTCAAAAGTAGGGGAAGTAAAGGTTGGACGAGATCATCACGACGAAAATAACATGGGAGGGGTATTCGGACGAGAATTCGGTTTCGGCAATAGCACAGAGCTGACTACATATATCAAGCCACAACTGTACGCAACTATCTTCCACTGTCGCTATGGGTCATGACAAGTTCCTACATGGGTTCCCCTGTGATCGGTACAGGTTCTTCAAAGCAGGTGGAGCTCGTCTGCGTATACACAGGGGACAATCTTTGGGCCCCTATGGCGCCCTAACAAGGCCGTTGTCCGCCTGATAGTGCCGGATATGGTATACGAGGGGGCCCAGAATTCATCCTATGGGGAAATCCATGAGACCATTTACATCATGAACTGTGCCTTCAAAGTGAGTTATCCATATTCCATAAATCATCGAAGCGTTCAATAGCATTCACTGAACTCAAGCAGTTGATTTCCTTATCCCAACTAGATGGGTACGTTGAAGCAGCTTTGAGCATTCCATTATTATGCAGCCTACCACTTTACGCTGTGACAGATAAGGATAAAAAATAAAGCCTTTGGGCGTTTACCAATCCTGTCTGAGGGATGCACTCCCGCGTTCGACTTAAATTCAGTACTGTAGTCTCGTATTGAATGCGTGTGTGTCCTGAACAATGACTTGCGAGTACCTATGGTCAGCCATTTTCAAGTCAGTGCTTATCCTCCCATGTTGGTCTGATACTAATTAACAGACTCGGGAAGATGTAAGGCTTAGGTGGCCTGCACGTATTCGGCTATTCGGGACAAGAACCTTTGACATGCGTGTGTGATAGAGCGCCACTTGCCACTACACCATTTCCGCCGCGATGTAACAGTAGTGCTATACAAATTAGTCCAATTCAGGAAAGGCTACCATGTCATATATTGAAGAATTACGTCAAATCCATGAAATTCTTTGCTTTTAATCAGCAGATGAAAGTTCATATTTCCGCCAATTAGGAAGCACTTGTTGGAATTAAGATTCTTTTTTAATCATGGATCGGAATCTCGTGAACTATCTAATGCTTCGTAAACTCTCACAAACGACATCCACAAACATCTTCTCTGTATGGGAATAAATCACTTCAAACGCGCAGTTCACAATAATTCTGAGGTATCTATTGATATGAGCGAATCCATTGAAGTTGTGATACAGAATAGTGCGAATATGGTGAAGAAGGCTAGAAGATCGTTTCAAGGGAGATAGGGCTTCAAATTCCGGAAGCGGTGTAGTGGCAAGTGGCTCACTGTCACATACGCATGGTCATGAGTTCGAGTCCTGGATTGATATACGTCTGGATCAACCAGGCTTTCCATTCCTTCTGGGTCAGTTAATTGGTATCAGACTTGTCTGCAGGATAAATGCACTGACTCCTCCAACGACTGGCCACCGCAACTTGTTTTATAGGCCACTTCCGCATCCAATACCCCACTATGATTCTGAATAGAAGACGACCTCGGACAGGATTGATCGACGCTGCCTGTAGATTATGTGTCTGGGTGTCTCCCACACAGGTGCACTAGCTGCCGGTGTACTATAGCTTCATTGTGAAGGTGCAGCCTTAGCAATCGTCATAATACGGCCACTTTTCGGCGTAGGTCGGCCTAGCCCTTTTTAGACCCTTTAAACGCCTTGTCGAGTTCGTTTTTCGACTCTTCTATGTCGCACGTGGGGCCACAGGTTCATACTGAGAAAAAATCTCAGAAAGGATTTATATCATGAACTGTTTCATCATATCATTCGAAAGGCAGAAATCGCAACCAAGACCCAACTATTTCACAGAACCTATTTCGAATAGCAAGAATCTACAAATGGTTCGCGTTAAAAAATACATTTTGAAGTTTCGGGATTTTACACCATTCGTGGGTAAAAAGAAGAAACATTTCACATAAATGTTGACACAAGATAAAAACTGGCCAGATTAGCCTAAAATAGCGAATGTGATCATAACTAGAAGACACGAAGGATAGGCACGTCGTGACTGCTCCATGGCGTGATCGGTACAAAGATTATGAGGTGTTGGGATTTTCTAGAAGCTGCTGTCGCTACGGCAACGACCTGATCTGGCGAACATAATAACATCACGCGGAAGTGAATGTTCATTTAACATTATTTATCTTGTATCGCCCACTTCACGCATTGCTCTGCCCCTCTAGCTGCTTCTTACAGGCAAACACTCTTCAGGTGTTAGTGAATTGCGTGGGCGACTCGAAATATCCCCAATAACAAGCTTAGCGTCATCTTCGCTGACAGGCCAAGGAGCATGAAGAATGGTAACGTCAAAAGAAGCAAATCAATGTCCCCATGTGAAACAAAAGTCTGCAGAGAGTTCCGTCGGGATCCCAGAAAATTACGATTAGGGCAATGTTGGCTGTCTCCCGTGCGACCAGTGTCATAGTTAGGATCTATCTGCACTTTTGTACTCAGTGGAGAATGTCTCCACTGATCCTAGCGCTCTTGATTTCCGTCGATTAGATAGGTGTTTATCCACCATCAAAGATTATAATCTAGACTAATATGTTGCCACCCTTGTTTAAATGTTTGGTCGGGATTGAAGCCAACTAGTTTCAGCTGCTCATAAGAGGTATCAAAAAAGGTGTGTCCCGGATGTTCCTTAGGTCGTTTTCCGAGCATTTCAAACCTGAGGTCGATTTCACAGATCCGCATTGCACTGAGTTCGGTCGCCTGATAACCTGGGACCTTAAAGGTAGCAGTAAAAACAACAGAAAAACAACTCGGGATTCCGATTGAAGAATAATCAGATCAGAGCTTGCAAAGATTAGGCATGAGTGTAAAGTCTTCAGCTTTAGTTTATCGCATCTTAGGATACGTCAACACATTCGACTCATTCCGAATTAAAGTGACGTTACTTGCCGTTGCCAACCAATAATTGAGTCAATTCTTTTATCCGACGAGACGTATACCAACTAGACGACCTCGAACCAATGCGAATCTCGGTTCGCCTAGACAGATATCGATACTGGGTCAGATACCTGAACTGTGCGTGTGAGAGTGGGCCACTTGCCACTACACTACCTCCGTCCAGGAAGCTTCAGTAGATCCGAGGAATTCGTGGCTCCTGTAGAACATTCAACACTGTCGGCATCGGCGTCCAAGTGTCGCTAATTGTTTCACTGAGTGTGTTCGGGCGCGGAACATTCTCTATTCGCAGCACAAACGCTGTACGTAATATCTGGGAAAACATTTTGTCTTCCCAAATCCCATGATTCATATTAGAGCGCACCAAATGTGCTCGACACAAATTGCTCATAGGATTTTTTCTCGAATACTTTCACCATTATAATAATGAGCATTCTATAAAATTGAGATCCATCCATAGTAAACACTTTTTTAGTCTCACAAATATTCATCAAGAATTGAGAATTGATGTGATTGACGACATCAATGATCACCGCTGTTCCAAAAATATGTGCAGATAAGCTGTACCCCAGAGTACAATCCGCTAGAGACTCTGAGTTTCACTATTACGTTGTCATGAGGTGATTAACTTCGCCTTCCCATTAGCGAAGAGAGCTCAAAGCAGATTTTTACTTTTTTGTACCGAATAAAAGCAGAACTGCAATTCTACTATGTATAACGCACTAATCTGTCTGTTTAAAAAGAGCTAAGAGACCCGAAGTCATCAGTAGCCTATTGTTCCTTTTTAGTTCTGTCACTTCCGTCACCCACCAACAGCGTTTCCACACTGCGACCGGTGTCCTTGTCAAAGTTTAATTAAGATGCGATGACACAGGAGATACTGTGTTCCGCTCAAATACACTTCGAAACTTTGATACCCAAATGCATCTTCTCAAACATCGACACACACAAACACAAGCATGGACAAATACAAAAACACATACCACACATGTACGTATACAAAAAATGCCAATGCCTCAACAACAATTTCAGGCGAATTATATGGCAACATATGCTTACATATATACATTTACATAACGTTTCATTTACGTGTATTTATAATATGGATATATGTGTATGTACACATAGTTCTGCACAGTTGTAGTTGTTTCATTCATGCTTATTTCATGTGGTTTTTTCTGAGCCCTTCATTCTTTGCTACTAGGCTGAGCATACACACAGTCTTCATTTCAATCTCTTCATAATCACTATAATTTTTCACCAAAATCATTTTCCCAGGTCTGTGTAGTTATTTCTGGATCTTAATCGTCACTGCTATGACAATTGCAATGTGTACAATTTATGCAAACCAGTTCAGAAGTAATGGCACTAATATCTCGCCCACTTCGTCCTTGCGACTGTGACGACGACGGCGATAACCACGCCTGCTGTGAACTACCGGACATCTTTTCTGAACAGAATCGTTTCGTAAGTTCAAATTAAGTTTTATAACCGTTCTGTCATTTTGGTGTACACGGTGTGGCTACTGAGATACACATTAAAAATACTTAGCCTATATTAGAGGAGTGAGCAATATTGTGTCGATGCATCAATTAATGCAAAGAGAGGAGGCACCGAATATTCGTTCTTATTGTGTTTGCACAACAGCAGAATAGGCTATAAAGCGAAAATAGAGACCCTCGCTCGACACTCGCTAATTTCATATTCAGGACTCTACAATACAGAAGTTTCACCTCAAAGAAGTGGTGTTTTTTGTTCTTCGGGAGCCTTCTCACTCGGTCTAATTCAAGCGGTTTAAGAAGTTTAGAGGTCTTGAGTGGAATGGTTGCCCCTTTTGCCAGTATGCAGCGACATTTTACGTAATACGAAACCGGTAGTGAGTCACTGTTAGTCGACCAGTTTTTCTTCCTCCTTCAGAGCTTAATTTTTCAGCCAGCATCAGTGTTCGGTCACCGAGTCGCCATGACTTCCATTGATTTCGATATCGAGCACTTACTGAAAAACTTTAACAACTTGGAAATGTAAGTCACCAACAAGACATGCACAGTTGATTTACACAACATAGTGATTCCTCTGATAGTAGTGTAATGTCGCAAGACATATGACATCGCACTACTATGAGAGGGTTCACTATGCTGTGCAAATCAACTCAGATTAAGACTGACACATCAACAAACTTTCAGCACAAAGCTTTCTTTTATTGCACATGCTAAGGTTGGCAAGGTTTCGTGTGTCGTAAGTGTGCAGTAACATTATTCGTGAATACGTAACGCATCTACTACCAGGTGTGTGCATTAATATCCGCCGCCGAATTCAAAGGGTCGTTGTGCGAACCTTGCCAGAGGTTTACCGGTGAAATCTGTCATATTTTGTAAAATAGGTCGTTGGCTACTTACTTAAGGACGGACAGATCAGTTTTTCCCCAAAATTGCGTTGCTCTCAGACTGATTGGTCATGGAACGCGATTAGCCGTTTTCCTGGGGGGCCCTTCTCCTGTTGTTCGATTTCAAGAAAACTGGCATTGAAGCTCACCAGATGCTTTCCGATACTTATGGAGGATAAGCTCCATCTGAACAAATCTGCTCAGATGGTTTTCTTCACTCGAGAGTTTGCAACGAGAGCGGAATGTCTATTGCCAAAAAATAATGCTGTATGTGCATTTGGTAGGAGATCAAAAGGGTTTGTGTAACATGAGCTGCTGAGCCCGAACGAAACTGTTACTGCTGGCCGCTACGTACACCAACTTGACAGCTTTTAGGATGCTCTCACCTAAAGGCGGCCGTTATTCGCAAGAAAATATCATGAGGTGCTGTTCCACCACGAACATGCCAGACCCCATGTCCTTAAAAGGATGTCCTTAAAAAATGTCCTCAAAAATTGCATTTGTTGGATGGGATCAGCTTATTCAGCCAACATACTCTTCGGATCTTGCTCTTTCTGATCACTACCTATTCCGGTCCATGCAAGTCAAATTGACAGATACACGCTTCCTGAATGCCGAAGAAGTGCGAAANTACTTTCGGTTTTAATTTTATAATAAATTTGTTTTTGCATCGGAAAAAAAACATCGGAAATTAATGCACACCTAATATATTAATGTAGTATGCTCGAATATTGTCATAGTGGTTAGTGATACACTGTTTATATGCTGAGCGTGATTGTGCCATACTTGATGGTTGTATGGGTCATGTCTTTCTGCGCTGGAGAACTAAGTACGCTTCAACAGATAATCTTAATCGCTGCTTTTTTATCGATTACCTAGTCTTTTAGAGTTCTCTAAAGTTTAAACCTTCGGTTTAGTTCAGAAAGATCTGTGTCTTAAAGAAGTTAATATAAATGCAGGGTGACCTACATGAAGTATGACGGGCACTAAAAAAATCAACTTGTGGGCTTCTGGGCTGGAGGATGCGGTGATCCCTTGGGCAGAAAGGGCCGCGATGAACTTCAGCTGAACTTTTCGCAAGATTGGGCACCAGCCTATAGTGCAAAGAGGACGCTGCAATGTTTTGAAACCAAACTTCCAGATTTTTGGGCAAAGCAGGTTTGACCTTCAAATTCCCCGGTCTCAATCCATTGGATTTTGCTGTATGGACGATTTTGGAGCAAAAAACCTGCAGACAGACACAGGTCTTTAGACCCTCTGGAAAAAAGCTCTCTTGTAGAAGCGTGGGATAAGTGATTGCGCGCATTCTTGAAAATTTCCGAAAGAGGTTGGATGCTTGCATTAAAGCGAAAGATGGTCATTCTGCATGTGAGATGTGATTTGTTGTTTACAATTTTGTGATGATTGCGTAGAAGTAAATGTTTCCTATTTGGTTTGATTTGGGTGATTCTGATGCTAGTTTTTTGCGTCACACTTCATGTGGGTCACCCTGTATAGATTGGCCTTGTGCACACAACAAACCAACATTGTTAGGTACCGTTTGACTGACTTCGACCGGTGCCAACGCAATGATGTTCCTGCCATATTTTATTTACACCTTGAAACCAAGAAAGGTAGGAGAACCTAGTGAAATAAAAATTCTCCTTACAGAATACCACAAATATAGAATTAGTAGCACTTAGATTGCTATGGCTCCGGCGAAGCTTGCCTTCTCTAGGCGACACGTATTGATTGACTATCTGCCAAAAATTACACAACAGCTCAGATTTTTTCCAGAATTTCTTGTAAGCTACCCTAGAAACTTCAGCTCACTACTCACTCGTATGAGTGTATCACGATCAGTTGACCAGAACGAGGTTCGTTTTCGACTTTCTCACTTCAGTTCGGGAAGCTGATTGAGGCGTACACAAAACCGTTTAAAGGGGCTTTGGTTCAGAACACTTGACAAAAGCTTTGATAAGTTCCAGTGGTAGCGTGTAAACGCAAATGAGTACGTGACGAATACGGTTATAAATTGTGCCATCAGTGGTTATGTGGCGAAGTAGGCATGGAAGTTTCCAGAAAATCCCGAGTGATAAAACTATTCGCTATTGCGGAATTCTCGCTCAATACAACCACAATGCCGCCCTCCTTTTGGATGTCACCATTGGGCCAAAGTTCCAATACCTCCTCTAACCCTTTTCTCATTGGCCAATAGAGCAAAGTTCTCAGTTCCCTCTCAAGTGTGAAGCATCAATCTGATCTGTATCGACTGATCGATATGAGTCGTTACCATTGAAGCCAGGTTTATATATCACCTCTTTTCTTTAAAGGTCTGAGCGCTGTTGATCCAAAGAAGAGTGCGCCGAGAAGAAGAGCAATAATATTTGAAATGCGCTCCTTGAAAGTGGAATGTACACGTAACCACCTTAGGTGTGCGTGGTGTCTGGTTCTTGGCGACTCCGGATTTTTGGATATTGTAGATGTGTCGCACTACCTCTGCCTTGCGTTTCCACGCTGATTGCTGAGTGATGAAGGAAAAAAGCAGCCAAAGGGAGAAACAGGAAAGAGATTTCCCTCTTAGCTTTGCCCACTTTGATGCATACTGTGCAGGTTCCCGGCTGTCATACCTATTTATGTGCCGCTTTGGTTTTCGTGTGATATTGGTAGTACAGCTACCACATAGGCTCATCTTACACGGTTTATATTGGGATAGGAGGTGTACCAGATTTGGCATCCGTAACAGTGTGGAGCTCCGTGTAGGCTCACGCACGAATTTTTATTACGTGCCGATACAAGTAGAACAAACACTCTTGACCCAAATATTCCTATCAAGAGACCTTGAGAATAGTCCCAAGCAGTACCAATACGACGGCTCTGCGAACTTAGTTATCAATCGACTACCGAGAATACAGTAGCGCTTAAAAGTATTCGGCCAAACCCTTCAAATGTAACCTTTTTCTTAGTGGAGCGAATCGCGCGAGATTCTGATATATTCAACTGGAGTATATTTCACACTATCCAAAACTACTTGAATGCAAGGCAGCAATATCTATATAACTAACTGTAAGTGGAAGGTGTTTGTCACGGTAGGTTTCGCTGAAAGCAAAGTTAGCGACATCTGTAATTATTTGCACCTTAAGTGCGTATTTCTCATCTATTGTGTTCGGCCTTAGCGTCTTACACTTTAAACATGGCAAGAAGGGAAGAAACCCTAGAAGTACCATTGTCTGTGTTTTTAGCTGATTTGAGTTGAAGCTTTTCGGGATATCTAGAACATGATCAGATTGCAGGTTAATAGTGGTAAATATTCACACCATCCCCATTTTGCACATATTGAAATGCTGCGTGATTAGATCCAGTGGAAAAGGAGTTACCACTGAAAAGTACGATTGAAGAAGCATTTGGCTGAATACTTTTGAGCGCTACTGTACATCGTCCAACTACAGTAGCGGTCAAATCAATCTTTGGAGAAACGCTTTGTAACCCATATCTTTTCCTACGCAATGAAATCACATGAAATCTTAGTAAGTTTCTCGAGGAGGTAAATCCCGCTAGTGAACTGATAAATGCTACTGTTCATGGAACGCTAGCGAAAAACACAGAAATATCACTATTTTTAGAAAAGTCACGGCTTCTAATGTCAGCAGTGCAACGGGATGGCAGAGAATCAGCCAGCTTTCAGATAGTAGACACTGGCATAGCGTTCCACTCCTTCGCTAACTGAGCGGATTTTTCCTCACGGTTTCTACAAAATTTGTTCAAACAAGGCGTCTTAAGCTCCCCACACATTACTCAGATACAGATGCTCCCACATTCAGATCCGGTCTTCGGGTTACTGGCTTGACCAGTCTAGAAGTCTGATTTGCTGTCTGCTATAGGCTGCCTTCCTAACCGCTGGGGTAAATTCTAATCGTCACCCTGCTGTAGAATCCGTACTGTTGGCATATGCTGTTGTGCTCATGGCAAGAGAATGCCGACCATCATGTTTTGGTTGTACACCCTGCTATCACGCCGTCAATTTTCAAATTAAGCTCCATCCCGTATGACGAGAAGGCAGTGTATGCCATCTTCCTCCACCACGCTTGGTTGTGATTAAGATGTATCGCAGCTCTCCGAGTCGACCACCGCTTCTAGACAAACTGAACTTCCCTCGTCTTTAAACTCTTCTTCACTCAGTCGAAGTCCAGTTGAGGTGGCGCTACTCAAACTCCGATTCTAGCTCTCCTATTCTTTTGTCTGATGAGCCACCATTTTGACTAAACGCCTCCATAAATACCAGCATTGTTCAGCGTCTTCCTACAGTCGACTAAAAATGACTGATGGCTCGCTTTCGATCGACGTATGATCCGCCTGTTCAGAATTGCGTCGGGGTCTCCGTGCTCTCATAGCATTGCAATCAGATTTTCTGGCCGAGGAGCGTTGGATAATCGGAGAAATTATTCGTTTAGAAATCTTCGAAATTCTCGAAATGGCAAGACTTTCGCGCCCGATTCCTTCATGTCTACCGCCGGCTGTCGAACTTTCTGAGTGACTACTGTCCTTCTATGCATGTTAATTGCTCAAGCATTAGCATCGAGCACAAATAAGATGCAGAAAATACGAATTTCGCGAACCTTTCAGCTAGGGAAAACCGCTACACTGGTAAAACCTTAGCACGTAGTCACGTGTTGGCCCAGTTCGGAAGCAAAGGTATAAACTGGTTCGATCCAAGGTGGTTTGACATAAAAGAATTTAACTTGGATCCCTCCACTAGGAAAAGTTACGATTGCAGATGTGGGGCAAGACACACGCCTTACCTACCATGAACACTTGATCTCTACGCCTTTACTAGGCCCTTATACTTTTTCTGGATTTCGCAACGCTTTTGGGAGGGGTCGCGAAATTTCACTCTAGCTCCGCCCGGGTCAGTACGCAGCTCCTACAAACAGTTCTTAAACTCCCTGTCAAAAATGAATTGTTGACCTCACCAACCTTCATAGACTGTTCGGATTTCACCAGACATGAGAACGATTTCAAACAAATTGCAGTTTTCGATTTACCTCATGCGCATGCACAATTTCGATACGCGTGTGATCCCAAGAATGTGCCTAACATGCAGGTGAGAACGTCAGATATGGTAAACGTCCTTTTGACATGCAGCACATTACAGCCAAGTGACCCTTTTCGTGCTCACACTGCATGCTCAACACTCTCCTTATCTCTTTGCTCTCATTCTACAACCTTCGGCACTGTGTGCGCTATTCGGCATAAGTTGTAATAATGACAGGTATAATCTCGTTCAGATACTGTGACGCCCCTGAAAGAAGCCTTTACGAATCGACAAGGAGGTGTACTGTCGACGTTTCGCTTGCGGAGGCTCTTCATTTTCCACAGAAAATCTCGACCAGATTACCTGTAAGCACTTCTTTGTGACATCCTCGGTATTTCAATCAACTTTCTCACATTCGTAACACTCCGATTTGTAAGCCCGCAGAAACTGTATTACTAATATCCGTGTGTATCCTTACAAAATGACCTTATAACTTAGCATATGCTCACTTTGAGATTTCAGACAGAGATCAGTACCTGCCAACAGATAGCTCTGAAGGACGTGAAAGCAATTTGGTGTAGAAATGCGGCGCACTATTTTGAATGGGTTGCAGGCGTGCCAGAGTTTCGTTTAATGGATATGCAAGGGAGGGTGAGTTGTGAGAGTCGTATATAAGAAGAAATGCAACTTTCTGGCGAAGTATATGAGCAGTATTTTTCACAGAGATCTCAGCAATAACTATCATCGTCACTAATTCACTTGGAAGATAGAGGAGCTAAGGAAATTTTTTAGCTGAAACTTGTTTCACGTCAGTTATGCAGAATCATTTGCCTAATGATTTCGTATTGGACTTATCGACAAGGACATGACGGTATGGTGCTTGGATGCGGTATATGTTTCCTTCCAACAGAAGTACAAGACGAGAGGTGACTTTCGATATCACCAATTACCTGAAGGTGAAAATACGATGTCTTTACAGTTTGAAGAGCTTCTTGAATTCTCTCGTGAATGTCATTCAAAGCAATATCGTATCGACTTTTCGGAAAATCGCGATAACTAAGGAAGAATATCTTCTCATGAAACTCATCGTCTTTTTCGACCGTTAGTGTTTGATCGCTCCTACGCATAACCTAAACATAGATCCTCATTTCAGTTAGAGTAATTGCAAATTGGTCATTCGGTAACTGTACCTTTGATGCACATGAGCATTTCGAACTCAGAGATTCTTCAAATTTAGCTCCATATGTAAAATTATCGCCGACAGACCGTCTTGTGGTTGAGGCCGCTTTGAAGAAATATCAAGCAGCATTGGTGGGTCACATCAAATTCAGCCATCCATCGCTGGACCATAATTCCCTAACTGAGCGTATATCAGCGCTATTGGGAACGATGCCGTACTTAGAGGTAAGTAACATGCTTATCCTTCACTTCCAACATTGGATGCAGAGCAAACGGGAACAAAATCGACTTGTTGTAGCTTTTCTGGGCCTTAAAAACGAACCTAGTGTCTTCTTAGATATGACTAAACTATGAGTATGGAGCTTACGTAACTTTCTCAACTATCATCGAAGGATCAAAGCGAATAGTTGGTGAAAGAGACTGCACAGAGGTTCACTGAAACTCTTCAGCTGGCTGCGCAGGTCAATAACTTCTTCATGACGGTGATGACGATTCATAATAATGGTAACATGCGAGGGCAACTAACGAACGAAATTCATGTTGATTCGATGAAGATATTTTGAGTGGATATCATATATCGAGAAAAACAGATATCTGCAAGGAACCATATTTCAAAATACGAGAGTTTATTCAACGGAAGAACGACAAACTAATCTCACCTCAATGAAGGAACGACGTAATTTACTTGTGAACCAAAGTATTTGAAAGTTAGCCCTTTTACTGAGTAATGTTCGATGTTGATTTTTTGCTCAGATGTGGCTGAAAACTAGAACTTTGGCTACATTGTTCTCATGTTCCTAAATAAGAGAAGAGTGCTTCATTGTTGGTGCTTAATAGCATGATTTTAAACGTGTTTTATTCACGGTTTTCATCGGCAGTGGAATGAATATTCGACTATAACTTCAACCCTTTAGAAAGCATTTGCATTCGTTTCAAGATAATTTGTAGTCCCTTCGAAAGCGCTGTTTCAAATAACAAAAAATGAAAGTCAGGTCACAACAGCATAAAGAGTTCCGAATGTTCACTTGAACATATGCTCGAGGCAATTTTGCATTGATATAGGGAACAGGATCCCGTCATGTGTTTCTTCTGGTGCTTCCCCAGTCTCTATCGTCACAGACACTTCGTTCCATTTTGACTCACTCCAATTAATAAACAACAACCGTAATAGACAAGAACTACTATCATTCGATTCTGTGAAGGGAAAGAACCTTAAAATGGATGAAATTATTGTTTCAATCCTCCTTTAAATGGTGCGGACAAAACTATGTTAATAAATTCTTGTCGCAGCTCATCGAACGTGATACGCGTTCGCATACTTGTATGTTCAAAGGAGTGTTCGCTCGGCCACGGTTGAAATATTAGTCTTTCGTGGTGCGCATTTTCTCACAGAAGTCTCGAATGAAGAGTGCTCCCGGCTGCTCTTTTTTTCCACAACGTTGAAGAGCACCCTCATCGAGCAATTGAATCACACTAAAAAAAGCGTTCATGTCATGAGTCACCCTACCTTTCTATGTACGTAGGCAAGAATTCCACCAATTCACGTCTTTCTCTGCTCGAAGCTGTTTCGATCAATCTGAATTCCATATTTACTGGGTGCAGGTATTATTTTCTCCTTTCATTTTTTTCATGTTTACCTGTACTTCCTGATGTCAGCATTATTTAGTGCTACTGCGAAGGGCAGGAAAATGGTAAAATAGTAAACACCCCCACTCGAAAACCATGTCTATTGACAACAATATACTCTTGCTGTATCACGCACCACTTCTCTATATTATTGATCTTAGAACACGACGCCAAGACCCGAAACGAGAAGAACGTGTTGTGAATTTCGCGATTAGCTGATACACTGAACATCTGGTGCCAGTTACGAAAGATGATAGAAGATAATGTAATTGGTGCTAACAAGTCAGGTTTTGGTATGTGCTCCCTTCGATTTCCATTCAGAATGGTAGTGACTGTATGCGTATGTGGCCCATACTATGACTTGCGACGCAAGAGCTTATATAAGTCAGTGCTTTTGTCGTCCTAGACGAATCTTGTTCCAAATGAGTGGAATCAGAAATATACAAACATCGATTTCGAATTCAATAGCAGAACCAGGCGTATGAAATGAGGGCTGATAAGCACTATATCACCAACGCCGTTGAAACCATTTTCGTTCTTAGGCGATTGTAGGGGACGTGGAGCTGGTTCTAATGTAGTTAGCAAATGAGTTTAGTGGAGGAGTCACCCAAAAGTTCTCGTGAAACTGACCAGTGCGTGTCAACGCTTCTCGCCATGGATCTACGCAGCGGTGCTTCGAGAAGCGCTAATCGGCAGAAGCAAAGCGAGCCAGAAGCGGTGAATGTGGTGCTCCCCAAGGAGTTGCAAGAGCAAGTGGAGGCCATAACGAAGTCTAGCCGGATTGTTGATGGTATAAAGAAGGTGATTACTGACTCACGCGTGATCTCCAGTCACTTCGCTTGGAGAATATCGAGCTGAGGCAAGAATTAGGTTGTGTTCGCAAGTTAGTGCCTCGTGAGTCGCCTCCTGCCACTAGCATTGATACTACGTCAGAGGATCGGGATCGAGCGGCTTCCGTTAGTGTTCCTGCTTCTACTGAAGTAGGGCCACCCTACCAGGGAGCGAAGAGACTCCGGTCCATTGTGATTAGTGGCGTACTTGAAGAGAAAAGTCAAAATACACGGGGACGCCTTTTATACGATTATGATAGTGTATGTAATATTTTAGACTTTCTTGGCATTTAATGTAACCCCATGTGTGTATACCGTCTAGGCAGGACTCTGATAGGCAAGGACAGGTTGTTAAGGTTGGGTTATCGCGACTGGCGGTGAAACGAGCCTCAGGGCTCGCTACTTTAGGGGAGGGAATCTATTTGAGAGAGTCCCCAACTCCAGAGCAAAGGAGGCGTAGGGGTGACTAGGCATGGAGAAGGTACACCACCTGCCAATGGTGGTCTTATCGGCTCTTCCGATCCCAGTTATGCGGGTAGGAGCTCCAGTAGCACCGAGGGAAACTGAGAAGTTTCCCTCGGTATGCTGGACCGCTCAGATTTTCATTGCTAATGATGTCAGCCTCTAGAAACAAAGAGTTTCTAAAGATTTCGCAGGCGAAAAACTACGACATTTTTGCATTTTCGGAGACATGGTTGGAACTAAATCACACTTTAGCCGGACTACTTAGTACGGTTGCGGACCCCTACGTCGTAGTTAACGCCGCAGTTAGTTTGTAACCGTCCCAATAACGTGGTTGTTGTGTCATTCTTCTAGCTCAATGTGGGCTTCCGCTATTTCCAGTTTTTGCCTAATCAGTAAAGGAGTCGTTCGACATACTTTGCACACACGTTTTCTGTGACGATTCCAGTTTTAGAGTGACTGTGGTTTATACGGCACATAGGAAACATAGTGTCGTACACGGTGATTCCAATTTGCCGGAACTTTATAACCAGTCAGAAGACTGCCTGGCTTAGTTTTCTCTGATACGCCGCATTTGGTAAAGAAATTCCGAAAATTCAAAGTTAATTTAAAGTAAGTTGTCCCACTTTTAGCTTTGAGTGACCACATTAGCTTTGTTTTTAAAATCATTCGACAGGTGTCCCTGTGAAGAACGAGCTTTTCTTATCTGTTTTGCACAGCGCAATTGACTACTATATTCCCTGGAAGAAGGTTACTCGCGTGAAATCAATCCACCTAACCAGGCATCTGTAGAATATGTGGGAGCATAGAGAATGCGTATTCGTGAGACCAGACAATCCGGAAATTCGGACGAATACAAAACCTTCACAATGCGTTTCCACAGCCATCTAAAAAGACACAACGACTATTTAGAGGTAATGAAAAAATCTTCCACAGGTATCCGAGCAGAAGGATCAAGGACTTCAAGCATATCGGTTGTCTGAAAAGAGAGGAAATTATTGCATTCTCCCTAGCAGATAAAGCCAACATGTTGACTGATCACTTTGGGAGCGTCTTCCAGGAAGATGATAGAAATGTTCCTGATTGGTTTTCGCCGTCTGTCGAACCTATGAAGGAAGTTCCGCCTCTGAGCAATATGAGCTGCTCATGAAATGGCCTGGTTCTTTCTCAGTCACCCCTGATTTTATGTTATTGATGGTTATGCAGAGAATAGCCGCTGTTATCGGTGGTGCTCCTGCTTACATCTATAGTCGTTATGCTTCGGTGAGGTACCCTTGCTCTGGAAACATTCCTTTGTTACTCCGCTACTGAAGAAAAGGCCATCATGGAGCCCTGAGAATTATCGCCTCGAAAGCATTACGTCTCTTTTCTGTCGGCTATTTGAGAAAGTCTTGAAAAACATCACTTGCCTATTGAACATATTGTTTAGAGGCACCAGCATCGTTTCAATCCTGGTCTTTCTGTTGAAACAAATACGATTGAGTGCCTGGACGATTGGACAGGAGCTCTTGCTGAGAGGCCTTCCTGTGACGTCATTCATAATACTTTGACTTTGCCGAAGATTTCGATAGGGTTTCGCACAAGAAACTGATCGTAAAGCTGGAGGCTTTGAACTACCACCCGACCATTAGTTTAATCTCAGAGTATCTTAGTAATAGAACGGTTCAAGCTAAGGTTGGTCAGTTCTCTCGGAAGTCCGGCGGGTAATAAGTGGTGTGCCCCAAGGAGGTAAGCAAACCAGACAGTTTGGTCCTTCTGCTGTATGCATTTGCATTCTCTCTGTTTGTTTTGATTTTACTCCCACAACTATAAGAATGATGTTGCGGTCAAGAAGAAGCATTAAATATGCGTTAAAGTAAAATTAAAAACAAAGAGAGAGAATGCAAATGCATCCAGCAGAAGGGCCAAACTGTCTGGTTTGCTTACCTCATCGAACCGTAATCGGTAAAACAGATTCAAACGCACCGATTCAAGATCCCACAACTATTAGGTTGTCGGAAAAGTGTCTGCGCATTTTGGTTTCCATGTTGTGAAATCTTTGGGGATAGCTCTAGAACCTTCACTGCGGAATATGTGCAGGTGCAGGTCAATGCACTCTCCACTCCATATCTGCCGTAGAATTTCGCAACGGTTATGGCTGCAAGAATCGCTCTCGACCCAAAGCGAGTCAGACTGCCCTTACTTTATAAGTTCAGAAAAAAACGTTAATTCAAATTGAGTGACAGGGGAAATATTCGATCCGATAGGACCATCTATTGCCTCTTACAGCACAACAAGAAGTTGGTACAACAAGTTCAAAAATGGCCACTTTGACTAGACCTGCCTGGGAGACCAATTGACCTGGATGACGACCACCTCCTGAAAATGGTTGAAGAGGATTCCAAGTGTAGTACCCGTCAGCTGAAACAGGAGCTCAGAGCCATCACGACACAGCAGCTATCCATTTGCATCGCTTCGGAAAGACATGGAGATTCGGATATATGGATAAGTTGTGGTCAGGGTGGCCACCACCACCAAATAAAGAGGGATTCATGCCTGAGTTTGATGACTTTCCGACGCACATTCTAAGGCTGGAAGACTTAATCACTGGTAACGAGAAGTGTGTTCTCTACTTAAACCACACGAGGAAACGCTAGTGGCTTGGATGCGTAGAGCATGGAATCCCGACCTCCAACTCAGAATTCCTACCTCAGAAGGCATGCCAAGCATTTTAAAGGAACGTTCACTGGAACGTTCTAACACCAAACTCCGCTGTCGGCACTGAAGCCTAGTGTGCTTTGCAGTGCTCGCCCACACTATTCGAAGGAGGCTCAGAAGAAGCTTCAAAGCTTGAGATGGCATGCACTGGCCCACCCACCGTATTTAACAGGCCTGGCTCCAACGGATTATCATCTGCTCCTGTCGCTGTCGAACCATCCGAAAAAAAAGAAGTTCGATTATGTGAATCAACTCGAGACGTACATTGACGACTTCTACTTCTCGAAACCTCAGGAATTATATGCAAGCAGGAACCACAAGTTGCCTGATAAATGGCAATACCTTGTCAAGTGTCAGTCTAGGTGCATATATATGTTAATTATTAGTTGTGAAGGAAAAAAATAAGATTGAAAAAAATTACAAAAGGTGCAAAGACTTTTCCGACAACCTAATACATTTAGGAATGAAGTCGCGGTCAAGAAAAAAAATTATGCATTAAAGTAAATTGAAAAACAGACAGAGAGAATGCAAACGCATCCAGCAAAAGAACCAACTGTCTGGTTTGCTTAAGTCTGCCCAAGGAGGTAAACTGTCACCAGTGATTCTCAATGTTTTCACGGCTGAACTTCCCGATATGCTTGGTAATGTAGGCGTCACTTCGAAGGTGTATGTTGACGACATAAAAGTTTATAAGGCAATCTCAGTAGAATCAGACTCTCAGGAACTCCAAAGAGCAATTGATCTGACGGTGAGTCGATCGAAGAGTTGGCAAGTGCCTATAGCGCCACATAAGGAAATGTACATGCAACTACGTTCTTGTGTTTCACCGACGCGAACTACACTGTTGACGTTGTCCTTCTCTCTGCTGTGCAATCCGTCAGAGATCTCGGCTCCCACTAAAACGGCAAACTGGACTTCACCGAGCACATTAGAACGAGGATCAGAGTAGCCAATCTTCGGACATTCCAAATTTTCAAAAGGCTGTCTTTAGCTAATAAAGGAGCCATGTTACGTGCTTATAAGTCGTATGTGCGACCTCTGGTCGGATCCAGCACTACGCTTTTCAACAGCAAGAGAAGGAAACATATCTACGCGCTTGAAAAAGTTTAGAATAACTTTACTCGTGAGCTGCTCTTCGAATTGGTGGATTTTTGTACTCCAGGATACCAAGGGCAGCTGTCAGGAATCAAAATCTTGGACTGACATCCTTAGAAACGCCACGCAGGATTTTCGATCTTTATATGGTTTACAAACTTGTACACGGCACGTGTGGTCAGTTCCAATGTCTTCAAGCTGACGCATTCGAGGTCTTGGAGGGCTGCATGAGGATTTTTTTGGCACACCCTAAAGCTATCTTGCAAGCGAGTAGCTTTACCTTCAGGGCTGGCAGCGATTATCTAAGTGTGGTGAAAAATATACCCGTCTCTTCATCGCTAGCGCAGTTCAAATGC
This sequence comes from Haemonchus placei, assembly GCA_900617895.1. Lineage (NCBI taxonomy): Eukaryota > Metazoa > Nematoda > Chromadorea > Rhabditida > Trichostrongylidae > Haemonchus > Haemonchus placei. The sequence continues at coordinate 22,871 of UZAF01017156.1, read as the reverse complement.
CAAGTAGTTAAATTGCTGCTGAAGGAAATTGATCCTAACGTTTCCTGAGACTGATTGAGTAACTAATTTATCTTAGTATTGCGCATCGGTTGCTAGTTCAAATGTTCAATATTTACATTATATTTCGTTTCCTTTCTCACGTTTGCCTTCCGTAGTCTTAATAAGCTTGTAACACTTGCATTAGATGGAGATTCGCCATCGAGGCAGATAAAGTTACCAGAGACTATATTCTTGTGGCACCAAATGAAGATCGCGATACCGAGTGCGACCGGTTGTGTTTGCAGTACCGGACGACACTTACATACTCGGCCGTCTTTTAAATGACTCATGCTGCATTTAATACTTGTTAACCCTTTGATGACAATGCGCATTTCGACGTGGTGCGCCCATGGGACCACGTACCTGGTGACAGCCGTTATCCCAGAATTTATTTCTTTGGTTTACTAAAATTAGCAATATCTTAATATATCCCTTAATATATAAATACGTATGCATTAATACAGGGTGTCTCAAATTTATTGGCGGTATTTCATAGCAATATACATTTGAAACTTCTCAGCTGCGAAAGACGACGGAATTTCTATGCACGATATTCAACACCATTTGCTACAACACGCTACAACCACATTTCAAAATACTCCCCCCCCCCCGTTAACGCGGATAGAGGCCCAAATTTTGCTCTCGACCTGATCGACTGTGGCATGCAGGTATCCTTCTCCATTTCTTCTGCGGACGTTCTTCAGCCTTGCTTTCTAGAGCTCCAAACTGAGACTGCAAACTCGACAGTTCCTCTTCTAATCATGGACCATACGGGGATTTAAGTGAATCAAATTCTGGAAAATAGGATGACCATTACTATTCACCGATAAAGTCGGGCAGCTGCCGTCGGCACCACTCTTGGGCAAGCTTGGCTCTGTGCGCTGGAGTAGTGTCCTGCCAGAAGGACTACGAGATGTTCCAGGAAACCTATTCGGATCAGTGTTTTATCGCGTCCAGTATGCTCTTTGAGCATCGGTCTTGGTCAATTTTCACGCCGGCACCGAAAAAACCATGAGCCTCTCATCCTTGCCAGTGACTTCTTCAAAAAATAATTCTGTTCATATAGCAACCTCTGTGTGAGAGATTGCACGCTAGATGTTTCTTTCTGAAATGCGACTGTTTGGTTGTTGAGGGATGGTTTTATCGAGAAAAATTTTTTGGCCAGAAAAAACGATTAAGGTTTGCGTGTCATCACCCCAGTGGGTCTGCGACTTTCTGCATTTTTTGGTCCTGCAGTGTCTGTTTAGATCAGAACTGAAGCGCAAATTCTGCATACGATAGGAATGGCAATGAAGCTTCTGCATGACATTCTTCCATCGCGATAACTCCGATAAGCCGTGCTCGTTGACTTCCTTTCATGAGTCACCCAGGATCCCGATCCTCAGAAAATACCTTAGGATACTTTTCTACCTTAGAAAATTCTGAATTTTGGCGCCAATAATTTTGGGACACCCTGTATAACGTGCACATAATACACCAGTTGGGCCGCCTGGCTAACGCCGGGCTTCCCTCCGTCTTTTGGTTTCGCCCGGCTTCGCCGGGCGCTCCTCCTTCCTGTAAGAACTTTGCTATGCGTAAATAACACTTCGGATTCTCCTTTTTCTTCGGAAGCTCTACACGCTCAGTACTAGCTCCGAGTTGGGAGCGATTTTTTTAGTAACCCATCTTCGCTGTGTCCGAAGAGAACATCGTATAATATCACAAAGGCCATTGTTCAGAGAAAAAAAGAGACAGATGGGCTAAGGAAGCGTACCTCCGTGAAATTTCCGTGCAACTGGAATACTTTGAACGCCCCAAGGATAAATTGTTAATTTTCGGACAAACACCGCCCCCTGTGGGCGGGGTCCTTTCCTGCCACCTATAATAAGTGTTCCCATTCTGCCGCCTGTGGTCCTACCGTGTTGTACGCTCCAGGGCCAAGTTGACAGTTTTCGCGCAATCCCCGTCCCCTGTGGGCGGGGTCTGGTCGTGCCTTCCACACTGAGTGTTTCCATCCTGTTCAGATTACTCCGACCGAATTTGAACGGTCTAGGTCCACGGGGACAGGAGTTATGAATTTCTGCTCAAACATTTATTTCGCACAAACCCCGCTCCGTGTGGGCGGAGTCCGTGTCCCGCCATCCTTCATAAGTGTCTCCATCATGTTTCCAGAATTCCTACCAAGTTTGAACGCCGTAGGAACAAATTGACAATTTCGTGCAAACCCCGCCCCCCGTGGGTGGAGTCGGTCCTGCTACCCGCTATAACCGCCCGCATCCTGCCGCACGTACTCCTTAAAAATTTGATTTTCTAGGTCCACGAGGACAGGAGATATGAATTTCCGGTCAGACACACACACGTACACACACAAACACACCAACAGACACACCCGATTATATAAGTAGGATATTCTATCAAAGCCCAAAAAAGGGAATCGGGAGGAAACATTGTTGGATACAACTCCAGAAATAATGTACGCAGCACGAATTCTCTTAGCGTTCAAGGCCCTTGAGAATCTATTTATATTTCGCGAATGCCATGCTGAGAACCATCGGGGTGTGTGATGATCATCGATCGACCCGCGTACACTACACAATAAGGCAGTTGCAAAGTATAACTTAGCCCATAGGTGCGCACTGTTGTCAACGGGTTATGCTTTGAGAAGAAGTGAACACGCGTTCAAAGGCCAAACTCACTTCGAGTTGTACGGGCGACGGTCGAACGTAGCATGAAATTAAGGTTGTATCATTAACCCTAGCACTAACTGTGAATTTCAGTTCGGAAATAAGCAAAAAATAATTCTTTAGTAGCAAAGCTCTAGCCAACAAAAACTTTCGTTCAAGCAACGTCGTAGCTGCATCCAAGGATTCACTAAATATATAGAGAAGAACCTTCGAATGTTTGAAAAGGTTATAAAAAGAGCACGAGCTGACCTGTTCCATATTGAAGGGCGATGCCAATTTGTCGGCAGGGACCCCCAACTCGTGTCTTTCACTCACAACGGAAGGATACTAGGTCGCAGTGGCCATTCAAGATCAGATGTATACCGACGTAAGTGGCTTTGAACGCTGATCCCAAATCTGGGTCCCAAATCGGCGAAACGATTGTGGGAACGAAGTTATGAGCCCTTTTTCCCTGGTGCTTCTTATATACGCGACCCGAGCAACGATGGATAGTGCGCCGCTTGCCACTACACCAAGTCTGGCCAGAGCCATTATTAAGAGCCACAGTTAAGTTGAGTTTATAAATCAGATAGCTATGATTGAAATTACAATTGGACTCCCTAGAAAAGAAGCTGTTAAGTTGATCAAAGTTGAACGACCAACCATAATAGCTTGCCTCTAATAGAGTTTGAACCCACTAAGCTAGGTTGAACGACTTTCGTTCAACGTTTCGGGATGACTTCAACGTCATGTGACAGTAGGATGACAATAAAGGCTTTTATTACAGCAAAATCATATATACACATGCTCAGCTACCATCAACACGGCATCACATAGTGCAATAATAAATGTCATTTCAACAACGTATCATCGATAACATGAGGCGTATGGTTTATAGAGAGCTATACATTAATAGAGTCGAGTATCGTTGACGAGAGAACGAGCTTGAGACAAGGAGCACTGCTGCCCCTTCTAATGATCCTCAACTGCTTCACCGGCCTCCTTCAAAGTGTGACCTAAATGACGTTTGCGTTAAAAGCCAGGTATGGGGGGCTACACGAACTTGTTGATCCCATTCTGCCGAAAAATAGTCACCACGCTCGCGGAGGCAGTTCGTATAATGCCAGGCCTACAATACACATGTAAGGGCCTGACACGATTGCGAGTTGTCTGCCGCCTCGAAGACTGAGCCAACTTTGGTGAGATGATAAACAACGATAACTGGGACTCCGCTTTATAAGCGAGGCCCGTAAATAATGAAAGATCGATTGCCTCTTACCAAGTGCATTCCGTGCATCAGAAGCCGTCTCTTTGACCTTGTTGACTGCAACAGCTTAAGAAAATTCGATAAGGTCACTGTACTCCCATCGATAATAATAATAATATTTTAAACTGATTGCTAGTGTGTATTGAAGTTTGATGGAAATTAGCTGAGCGCTAAAAGCTTTTATAAAAGTATTAATATCAGTATTAATCGAATAAAGCAGCGGGAAAAGATCGGGGCTTGCAACATACTTCGCATCATTCACGTTTTCACCTATTTAGAACATGAACATTGCCCTAAGTGCACTGGAATAGTTTCCAAATCTCGATGGCTTTAAGCAGACCTTTCTGTTCTTCTTTTGAGGTCCTGCATCGTCGATGACTATTATGTTTTGTATTTGAACTTCATATCATGTTTTATCCACTGATAGGCTGATTAGGGACGGCTTAACCTACATCATTCTAATTTCCTATGGTTTTCTTGGGGTTTCCTCAGTACGCTCGTCGAAAAGGGATTTGTTAACGGGGAGGGAGACGACACTTACGCCATCTGGTGTTCCTGTCATGAGGAAGGCGACCGGGTCGAAACGTCATGTTCAAAATAAAAAAGTCCAGCTACCCCGGTCCACAAGACACGGCTGAAACTTGGCACCGATGTTCAGGTTCTACCAAGAGGTGTTTTCTTCTCATCAGCCTCAAAAATTGAGAGATAGTTATAAGGTCGAACACTCTAGAACGTCCAATCTGCAGGTGTAGGGAAGTGCAAAAGGTGACAGTTCGATCTTTTGAAAAGACATTGCCGATTCAGGCTTTTCATGTTTTTGTTTCAATAATTAACGATATCTGAGAAGATAGTTGCATGAATAAAACTGAAAGTTTTTCTCTTCGCTTTCCCTAACCTGCATGCTCTTCGGCAGCCTCTTCAGCACTTTTGGCTCCTTCGTATGCGGCCGATGCAGCCTCAGCTGAAAACGTGAAATTCTGAATGTGCTCGGAGATGCAATAATGTTCAGTGATCACACTGACCTGCAGTGTCGCCGACCGCTTTTCCTGTGTTCTTTAGACCTTCCCAAGCTCCACCTAGAAGTTATTTTTTGTTGGTAAGTTATTCGTTTGATAGGGCGTTTAACAAGTAACATTACATCTAGCCACTCTGCAGTACCCTTTTGTCAAACACATTCAGAAAATCGGAATTAAATCCTCGAGTACAGAAACTGCGCTGGTACTACTAGAGATTAGTAGTGGAATCACTTACTTGCAGTATCCGCAACAGCTTCTCCTGCATGCTTTACACCTTGCCTAGCTTTTTCCTCCGCCCTGGCTTCTGCACTTTTGGCTTGTTCCCAAGCAGAACCAGCGAAATCAGCTGAACATATAAATTTGATTCTCCGAAATTCCTTCAGATAAAATTAGAACAAAAACCGGCTGGCCCGCTTACCGGCAGTGTTACCAACTGCGACGGCACCGTCCTTCACAGTATCTGCGGCGTATTCTGAAATGCAATTCTTAGCTTAGAAAAAAAGAATGGCTTTTCAAAAATCATTTTATAGAGTTCTATCGCCCTTTGTATTGATATAGCTCCAACTTTTCTCAAGTTTTTCAACATGTATTTTTGATTTTGTCAGTCTCTGGAGATGTGATTAGAGCAAAGCGGGTTCAGCACGCCATAGAAGGAGCCTAGTTTCGCAATTTTGAGGGGAACGGTGATTATTTTGAGGAACTGTTCTTATGCAAGCTCTGACGAAAACCTACGAAGGGCGAGAGTATCCTAGTCTCATACGGCAACCCACTCTTACATGTTTCAAAAAACTAGGTAAATCTAAGCAAAAAAAAACATCAGAGTACTGTCACTTCAAGGGTATTCCAGGGTTTTTAAGTTCCGTAAAGAGGCGTACGGGTTAATCACTTTAGTCATTAGGATTCATTAATCACTCTTCAAGGGCAAACCCTTTTTCTATTTTACGACTTGAAAGTATAGAAGCTTCAGATTGGCAAATTGGTTTTTGTCAATGAATTCCAATAGAACCGCCATGCATCTGAGCTACCAGATCAACATGTCTACTTTCAAATCAAGATGTCCACAATGATATCTTCCACCACTATTATACCGAAAATGACTGGTCCCCATCGAGCCACTGTTTCCTTTTTTTGGACAAACTTAGTCACAGACCTATCAAAGAAAAGCTAACGATCGAGATGAAGCAGCAGAGTCTGGCCTGACTAGCTAGGTCCTTCGCCACTTCACTTGCCATTTCCTTGGAGGTTAGGCAAGGCTGGAGCTGGAGCTACACTCCTTTTGGTGGCAATAAAGTTCTCTTTTCTGCATCAAAGTTGCCCTGTTGTTAAAGCATGCCCTTATCATTCTGTTTTTATAGGAAATGCCATGTGGAGATAGGGACCAAGCTCCTATAACATGCTACGATTTCAACGGCATACGATTCAAAATTATTTACAGCTACAGAAAAATCCATGATTTTTCCTCGGGCTCACATTTTTGTACATTTTCCTAGAGAAAATTTTTGTTTCCCACCCAAAAATATCTTACTTCAAATTCTTCTCTGAATTGGTTTCATTGATAAAAATAAACTCACTGGCACCATCAACAACTGCACCTCCAGCGGCAACAACACCGTCTCGCGCAGCTGCAGCAGCATCTCCTGAAATCGGACTTTGTCATCAAAAGTTTAAGATTTCCAAAATGGATTCAGAATACAATAAAAGTTCAAAAAGACTAACCGACAGCTCCACCGATCTTTGCAGCACCTTCTCGAGCAGCATTATATGTTTCTGCTGTAAAGGTGATTTTTTTCATAGCATACTTTGATAGAAATTGAACCATTTTCAACCACAAATTTATTGAAGGGGTAAAAGTTGAAAAAGTGGATGATCCCGGATGGGAAAGCTCTGTTTCTTGATCATGCTGCCACATTGTGGTGGTATTTCATAGATCGACGAGATTTGGGACGGCTTAACCAGAAAAACACACGCATTTCGGATCAATTTCAACCAATCAATCGCTTCGATTTCAAATTACTCTACTCGTTAGGGAAACTTACACTCAAATTTGTTTCGACTTTAGATTCGAAAAACGGCAAAGTGTGTAGGGTAAGGAACCAAACCGAATTTCCCAAACAAATTTTCCCATTTTGAATCGATCATGTGAAAAAGTAACAGATAAAATAAGTGTATTTTTTAAAGTTTTCATCAGATTACTATGCCAAATTGCTCCCGACCAAATTCAAAAGGTTCCTGCAGCCCATTTTAACAAATACAACTTTATCATGAATATCACGAAGAAGAATCATCCTTATCACTTCCTCAATTGAAGCACAGTTCGAAATAATTTCTGGAATATACCCCTAGGATAAATCTGTGGCTCCTCTCGTAGACCAAATATAGCATTGCCAGATCGAGAAATGACCCAGAGGCGCTCTAAGTGCTCAAGGATTGTGTCGGCGCCATGCCACACCCAAAAACGGACGAGTTTCAAGGGCATTGCAGAGAATGTACCGTTCGCAAGGGACACCCATGTTAAACATCAAACAACTAGTCGTGTCCCAACGAAAGGCAGTTTTGGACACTTTTGGCCTTAAGAAGTCAGCTTTTTTTGTAGTCGTAACAACTGGAATCTCGGCCAAATAGCCTTTCCATCCCATTCGTAGTCAGCAGAATTTCTCGCTTCCCGATGCACTATTCTCCCTAAGCTCTTTCCCAGTCAGGTGCACCATTATCTTTGATTCAAGAAACTGTAAGTCGCGAAGTATATTTTCAGCGACTCGGCTCTACCGTTTACATCTTAACGAAATGGCACCATCAAAAACTTTCAGAGTTTTTTTGCCGTTTAAAGTAATCAAAGCTCATCGTTTAAGATCGTTAGACCTATGAAATTGGAAAACATGAGGATCACAGCAGTAATAACGATACTGAAAAGCTTACAAGCTGCAATCGAGACTCCTTCTCCGACTGTAATCGCTCCATCTCGAATAGTCTCTGCTGCACTGCCTGTGACAAAGGAAAAGTATTAAA